>LPNX011130381.1:198690-276006 GCA_001517045.1 Pseudotsuga menziesii
GAAAAAGAAGGAGACTTTTACAAATTGAAGGGATATCCAGAACAAGCCTTGATCCATGTCATAGTAGAGCCAAATGAGATTTGGCATTACAGAGCACTACCTATTGCAAGCAAAGCTGTTGAAGGCCTTCCAGAATTTCAAGCTATTTGAAGGGAAGAACAAAATCAGAATATGACTTAAAGAAACCAGTTGAAGAATGTGAAGATCCAAAATGCAGAGACCATGCAGTCATAAGAGTCTCTCAAATCAAAGAACAACTTGAAGTGGTAAAAGAAAAAAGAAAAAAAGTGAAGAATGCAAAAGTGGTGATGGCCACCTTGAATGGCCTCCCAAGATCGTGGAATTCATTCATGTGAGAAATGTGTGCTAGAAGGAAGTGATTACTTCCAATAGACTCTAGAAAGAGAACTCACAAGAAGAAGAAGCTCAAGAAGAGAAGATGGGAGCAACTAAAGATCAAGCTCTTTCCATCCAAAGAATATCCCTCAAGTAATGAGGAATATGAAGAACTCAACTCTTGAAGAACTTCTTATCCACCTTAGCTTTTGGATAAGAAACGATGCTATTATGAATGAAGAAGACGATGAAGCTGAAGGCTCAAGAAGGAGTCTACCCTCGAAACAAATAAAGATAAGTATTCAATTGTCATTTCATTATATTATTTTGTTATGCATTTGTTTATATTCAGTTACTGTATTATGCATGATAGGATGTTTGCATTAATGGCAGAATACTAATAATATGCACGTGATGGGTAAGTAGCTCATGGGGCTATACAAATTATCCATTGCTACTTATCTAGAATGAAACCTCTTTGCTGACATATTGGATTAGTACACAATCTCAATGTTGTCCTGGTAGAGATGGAAGGCATATAGAAAGTTTCAATGAGATATGGATGAATGTTGTATTGGCTAAAGTAGTTGCATGATCATATACTTATGCATAAGTGTTTGCCAGTATAAATATTCCTTATGAAATGTTTCTAACCATACAATTGCATTTGACTTATAGGAAATATCGCATACATAATCGCCTACAAGAAAAGAAGAATGAAGACTTGTTCCGAAGAACAAGTGACGACAGTTCAAAGACAAAGAATAATATGACGAGTGCAGTGACATCATTGTGCAGAACCTTCCAGCCACCAAGAAGAAAGGGAAGATCAGTTCAAGAAGAATGATGTCTGGGCGTAGTATCAAGACCTGAAGAGAATTTCATAGTTCCATCATGCAGTAGATGGAAACATCGTGGGATACAAAGCAAGATTCGTAGCATGAGGCTTCTCATGAAGAGAAGGCATAGTCTACAAAGAAAAATTTACAGCTAATAGAAGTGAAGTCACATGACATGCACAATCATGTGTGCAAATGAAAGAAGGCCTTGTACGAGTTCAGAAGACACCCATGGGATAACACATACATGATGAGCTTGATGAATATCTTAACCTTTTCTACAAGGTTGATAGAGGATGACAAGCTCACAGATGGGTGCAAGATGAACTTTTGAAGAAGTTCAAGATAGAGGATCTTAGTATCCAGTGATCCTAGATGGATACTACTTGTCACTCCAGTACAGAATGTTTCAGTGCATAGAGTACAGAAGACAGGGGGAGTATGATGCTCCGCTTCAGAGGGAGTGATTGCAGAAGATCCTGAGGCTCGACATGGAATGACAGGATGGGAAGATTACTCATGATTCTAGGCTTTACTGAGAGTAAAGCAGATTCCAACCTTTGATCCAAGGTTGAAGGTGGAAGACCAGTGATGCTCCTGTTATGTGTCGATGCACTACTGTTCTAGGTATGGAGGTATGGCAGAGTACAGATGGGATCTTCCTTGGACAAGGGAAGTATGCAGTAGAGATCCTGAAGAGGTTCAGGATGATGGACTGCAAGGCGATGGCCACACCTATGGCATCGAACCTGAAGCTATTAAGTGATGCTTCGTCAGAGTCGGTTGATGCTACGATGTATCATCAGATGATTGGGTCATTGATGTACCTGACGAACACGAGACCAGACATTTGCTTTGCTGTGAACACCTTGAGCCAGTACTTGACAGATCCGAGGAGTGTTCACTTGACAGCTGCAAAGCATATTCTGAGGTACCTGAAGGGTACAATTGATTATGGGCTCAAGTACGATGCGAATCAGAAGATTAACCTAGAAGGTTATGTTGATTCAGATTGGGTAGTAAGTGCCATCAATAGGAAGAGTACTTCGGGATTTTGCTTCAGCATGGGATCATGTGTGATCTCTTGGTTTAGCAGGAAGCAATCCTATGTGGCACTGAGTACGGCTGAAGCAGAGTATGTCGCAGCTTGTTCAGCTAGTTGTGAGGAAGTATGGCTGTGGAAGCCACTGTCTAATATATTTGATCTCCAGTTAGATGCTACTTGTATACATTGTGACAACCAGATTTGCGTGAAGTTGTCAGAGAATCCAGTGTTTCATGACAAGTCAAAGCATATCGAGACCAAGTATCACTATATCAGGGATATGGTGCAGAGAGGAGCAGTGAAGCTCTTGTATGTTGTGATGGAGGAACAGATAGCTGATGTATTGATGAAGCCATTGGCTAGGCTGAAGTTCGAGTACTTCAGAGAGAGACTTGGTGTTCTCCAGATCGAGGCTTCCTCCCAGAGAAAGTGATGAGACCCATAGCCATTCTGACATGGTGAGAGGATTGGTTCCTTCCATGGTCAGATGTAAGGGATGAGCCATTCTGTCATGGTGAGAGGATTGGTTCCTTTCATGTCAGATATGAGTGCTGAGATCCTAAGCCATTCTGTCATGGTGAGAGGATTGGTTCCTTCCATGTCATATATGAGTGCTGAGATCCATATCCATTCTGACGAGTAGGTCAGATATAAGGGCTAAGCCATTCTGACATGATGGTAGGGTTTCTCCCTTCCATGTCAGATATGAGTGCTGGCCATTCTGTCGAGCAGGATAGAGGTAAGAGCAATTGCCATTATATGAATGGAGGCACCTGGTCAGTTACCAGGAACACTGAGTGTAAGAACTGAGTAGCCATTCTGATGTGATAGAGGGATGTGTTCCCACTTTATTAGATGTAAGGGCTGAACCATTCTGTTCATGGATAAAGGATTAAGTTCCTTCCATGTCAGATGTGAGTGTTGGCCATTCCGATGAGCAGGTCGGATGTAAGGGCAACTGCCATTCTCTAGGAGAATGGAGGCGCCTGGTCAGTTACCAGGTACCTCAGTCGAGGAGGACTAGGGGCCATTCTGATATGATTGCTGGGATGTGTTCCCCTCATGATCAGATATGAGTGCATGCCCTTCCATCATTGTGAGCAGGATGTGTTCCCGCCTAGATGGATGTAAGTGCTGAGCCTTGTCACAGATGATAGTAGGTGTGTCCTATTATGCTGGTGACTGTAAGTGTTGTGCCTTTTCACAGATGATAGTAGGTGTGTCCTATCATGTTTGTGACTGTAAGTGTAGTGCCTTTTCAAAGATGGTAGTAGGTGTGTCCTACCATGCTGGTGATTGTAAGTGCAGAGCATTTTCACAGATGGTAGTAGGTGTGTCCTACCATGCTGGTGATTGTAAGTGCAGAGCATTTTCACAGATGGTAGTAGGTGTGTCCTACCATGCTGGTGATTGTAAGTGCTGAGCCTTTCCACAGATGGTAGTAGGTGTGTCCTACCATGCTGGTGGATGTGAGCGTTATGCCTTTCCACAGATGATAGTAGGTGTGTCCTATCATGCTGGTGGTTGTAAGTGCTAAGCCATTTCACAGATGATAGTAGGTGTGTCCTATCATGCTGTTGAATGTGAGTACTAGGCCTTTCTGATGGGATTGTAGTTTACTACATGATCAGATGTGAGTGCTGGGCATGCCTTTCTGACAAGCAGGTCAGATGTAAGTGTTGGGTGAAGACCTACATGAGGGTAGGCCTACAACCAACATGAAAAAGGGTTGGCTCTGTAGAAATTCCTATGACAAGAAGAATCATGAGATAGCACCAGTGTTGTTCCAGATCGAGTAATGATCCAGATCCAATAATGATGATCCAGCAGTGATGATCCAGATCGAGTGATGGTCTAGATCCAGTCCAGTGATGTTGATCTAGATTGAGAGATGATCCAGATCCAGTGATGATGTTTTATGTTGATCCAGATCAAGAGATGATCTAGATCCAGTGATGATGTTCTATGTTGATCCAGATTGAGAGATGATCCAGATCCAACAAAGATGACTTGAAGACGAGATGATCCAGCTGATACAGAGAAGAAGACCAGTGCTGAAAATTGTGTCGAAAGAATACCTTCCTAGTTAAGAGGGAGTGTTGATGTATATGTAAATTCAGAATGTATTCTTCTATGTATCTTATGTATTGTAACCCGATGTTTATTCCAGGATGTTTCTATTATGTATTTGAGTCATGTGGTCATGCCCCGATGTTCCGATCGGGAGGATTAATAATGTAAACAATTCATTTCAAGTCATTAGGTAAGTCCCCATAGTTTCAGGGCACTTGAGTTATTATACACTAATTAAGGTGTAGGCTCGAGTAAGTAATTGTTAGTTGGGCTGACATGATTGAGTGCACTTCAAGTCAATGGAAGAATATAAATAGAGAGTGAGAGACTCTCTATTTATCACTTGTGAAATACATCACTTGCTCTCCCAAGTGTGGCGCACTACTGGAGAAGGAAATTTTTGGGACTAGACAGAAGACAAAAGACTACTGCTGTTTTGGGAGATCTCTTACTGTTTTGGTGTTGATTCTATCTTAGAGGAAGTTGCGGGGTTTTCTCCTTTATGGTTTCCCCAAGGAAAAATCTTTGTGTCTCTTGTCTCTTGTGATGTGCTTGTGTTTTATTGTTGTGCTTGTTATTCTCTCAGTGAAAAGATCCTAAGATCATAATGCTAGCTTAAATGTGATGAAAAACTAACACAGTGTCTTCTCCTTTTTCAACTATGTGCTACACTTGAGTGTGTATGTGATGTGTGCTAAATAGAGAAGTCACCTCAGTATTTATACTAATTTCCAACATGGCTAAAACCCTACTAGGGCCGAATTCACTAGGTGATTATAATAACCCTAGTGCCCCAAAACTATGGGGACTTTAACCCTCAGACAATAGAAGGGTTACCCACAATGACTTGACATGACTTGTTTACATTATAGATCTTCCCGATCGGAACATCGGGGCATGACATGACATAATAAAATCCCGGAATAAAGATCGGGTTACAATATATAATAAATACAAGTGAATACATTCTGAAGTTACAATTACATCAACACTCCTTCTTAACTGGGAAGGTATTCTCTCGAAACAATTTTCATCACTGGTCTTGTTCTGTGGATCTTCTCGTCATCTGCATCTCCAAGTCATCTTCGCCTTCAAGTCATCTTCGTATTCATGCCATCTTCATTTTTTGATCTGAATCATTCTTGATCTGGATCATCATCACTAGATATGGATCATCACTAGACATCATCACTAAATATGGATCATCACTCGATCTAGATCATCATTGTTAGATCTATATCATCACTTGATCTGGATCATCACTGGACATCATCATTGGATCTAGATCATCAATCGATCTATATCATCACTACTAGATCTAGATCATCACTCGATCTGGATCATCTCGGAGACATCATAACTGGATCTGGATCATAGCTCGATCTAGATCTTCTTTGGTCATCATCATATGCGCTATCTCATGAATCTTCTCGTCACAATAATTTCTAGAGAACCAACCTTATTTCATGTTGGTTGTAGGCCTAGCCACCATGTAGGTCTTCTTCATTGCTTATATCTGACCTACTCATCAGAATCGCCTGCCCAGCACTTACATCTGAACTACTCATCAGAATCGCCTGTCCAACACTTACATCTGACCTACTCGTCAGAAACGCATGCCCAACACTCACATCTGATCATGTAGGAGCCTACAATCACATCAGAAAGGTCCAGCAGTCACATTCACCAACATGATAGGACATCACTATCATCTATGAAAAGGATTCAGCACTTACATCTGACCTACTTGTCAAAAAGGCATGCACTCACATCTGACCTGGTAGGATCCAAATCCTACAACCTTGTCAGAATGGCCCCCACTCCCAGACTGAGCTACCTAGTAATAGACAAGGTGCCTCCATTCTCTCAAAGAATTGTAGTTTCCCTTATATCTGATCTAGTAGGAACCAAGTCCTACACCCTCATCAGAATGGCCTGCACTCACATCTGACCTGGTAGGAACCAAATCCTACACCCTTGTCAGAATGGCCCCTAGTCCCAGACTGAGCTACCTAGTAACGAACCAGGTGTCTCCAATCTCTCGGAGAGTGGCAATTTCCCTTACATCTGACCTACTCGTCAGAATGGACAACACTCATATCTGACATGGGACGAACCTAATCCTTTAGCCAGGACAGAATGGCACAGCCCTTACATCTGACCTGCTTGTTAGAATGGCTCTCTCAGTCGTAGACTGAGTGTTGCTGGTAACTGACCAGGTACCTCCATTCCTAGAATGGCATTCAGCACTAATATTTGACATGGAAGGAACCAAATATTCTCACCATGACAGAATGGCTCAGGCCTTATATCTGACCTGCTTGTCAGAATGGCTCTCAGACTTGTCACTTCCCCTTGGAAGGAACCTCGATCTAGAGAACACCAAGCTTCTCCCTAAAGTACAAAAACTTCATTCTGTCCAATGGATTCATCAACACATCAGCTATCTGATCATCCACCACAACATACTAGAGCTTCACTGCTCCCTTCTACACCATATCCCTGATATAGTGATACTTGATCTCGATATAGTTTGACTTGTCATGGAACACATGATTCTACAACAATTTCACACAAATCTGGTTGTCACAATGTATATAAGTAGTATCCAAATGGATATCAAATAAATTAGACAGTAGCTTCCTCAGCCATACTGCCTCGCAACTAGCCGAACAAGCTATGACATACTCTACTTCAGTTGTACTCAGTCCCACATACGATTGCTTCCTGTTAAACCAATAGATCACACCTCATCCCATACTAAAGCAACACCCTGAAGTGCTCTTCCTATCGATGGCACTGCCTACCCAATTTGAATCAACATAACCTTCCAGGTTAATCTTCCGATTTGCATCGTACTTGAGCCCATAATCAACCGTACTCCTCAGGAACCTCAGAATATGCTTTGCATCAATCAAGTGAACATTTCTTGGATCTATTAAGAACTGGCTCAAGGTGTTCATAGCAAAGCAAATGTTTGGTCTCGTGTTCATCAGGTACATCAAGGACCCAATCATTTGACGATACATTGTAGCATCAACCGACTCTGATGAAGCATCGCTCAATAGCTTCAGGTTTGATGCCATAGGAGTGGCCATAGCCTTGCAGTCCTGTTGGGGCCTGGAAATTTGCAGGCAACAACAATAATGGATTCTCCCCAATCAACATTCCCAACTAGCTCATTGACTGTTTGGTATAGGGAATCTATTTGGTTTGTGGTCCGGCTACCGTAGGTCAAGCAACAAAACAAAGGTTTTACCGGTTGCGGCCTGGTCCACCGAGTTTTTTTTGTTATTTTTTTGACTTAATGTATGATATGCAAGTGCCTAACTAACAATGCAGGGTGCTAAATATGCGAGGAACAATCACAATGTGATGTGTAGGTTCTTACCTCTCGTCTTAAGATTCTCAAGCACCTAAAACACATACAACATAACACAAAGTAAACTAACAACCTAAAGTATCCCTAGGGAGCAGAATTATCATTCATTGGTGAGTAATACATTTTGTACGTGCATTATGAAGAGTTACAGATAGCTGATACTTCATTCAAGACACATGAATAATTACAGATATTTAAACAACCAAATAGCCGATTATTTTATGAACATCATTTATTACTCACAGTGGAAGACATCAAAAAATACTGAAGAACACTCAACAAGAACATAGGTCCAGGAAGTTAAATACTCTCACAGTAAATGAAACACAGCTGAAAACGAAATAGTTCCTCTTCAACCTTATTCATTGAGTCACATTGATACATTCCACACTTCACTCTCTCCAGTAGGAAAAATTGCAGTTTCCTTTGCAAAACGAAGTAGTTCCTCTTACAAGTAAAAATTTACAAAATTTTCCAGGGAAAAAACCCTTCTCTCATTCCTACTTTCAAATATTTAAACTATAATTACAGAGCATTTCATTTTCCCCGGGCGCATGATCTTTCATTTTCTCAAACGCTTCACGTTCCTTGTTTGTATGTAATCATGGGCCACCTGGTAACTGATGACTTCTTGGGCTCGCGCCTTTATAGCTTCAGGTTTTGTCTTCTACTCCCTTGGTTCTCCTGGCGATCCCTCTGGTTTCAGTTATACTCTTTCCAAACGGTCCGTCTTTCTCAGCACCACGGTAGAGTACTTGAGCTCCTCAAAACTGCCTGCCATCAATCGAACAGCATCATTCAAAACAGCCAACATTATCAATTAAATGAATATTCCACAAGGAAATGGCGAGGCGCACCATCTACGGGCCTAACAAACCTAGCCTACGGCAGTCAACAGGAAACACACTGGTAAGAAAACTTAAAATTGGCAATTGGAAGGAAATAACATCGGAGGCCAAGGGGCTTTCCCAGCCGCAACGGTGGAGGAAACCCAAATCATGGACAAGCGATACGCGTTCAAGAGAGGCTTTAATAGGAAGTCGGAAGGATTTGAACTTCGGAAGCCAAAAGACTTGGAGAGCCGCAACGGCGGAAAAGAGAAAAATAAAGCCATGCGATGCAAGTCGGACGTCAGACGGATTTGCGTTTCGGAAGACCAAAGGTTTTTCCATCTGCAACGGCGGATGAGAAATTACTTCATGCATGCGAGTAAAATAGGTTAAAACGCATCGGCCATTGACGCTTTCACACTTCGGAAGCTAAATTGCTTTAGGAGCCACAACGGCGGACAGAAAATGGTTCGAAATTCCGATCAAAACAATGAAAAACTAAGTGTTTCAGTCAACTTCAAACATCCAACAATGGCAACCTCAGTAAAGACAACTAGTTTGATCAATAAACAAAAATATCTTAACAGCTTGGTCTCACTATAGACTTCAGTGCAATCAAAAACCAGACCTTGGTCAAGAGTTAATCTTTGTAGTCATTTAAAGATTGAAACACATGCCAACAGCTCCAAGGATTCAAAGATTAAAGTGAAATCATGAGGAGGGGTCCCGAATTTAAGAAATTTGGGGAGAAAAGTTGCAGCTGCAACAATTGGCGATTACCTGGTGAACCTAGATCTCTGGGCGATTAACCTCTGAGTGACAGACTGCTTAACAACAATAGCATTGCATTGAATTCTTCCAGCAATATGGATTTCTTAGATGACAGAAGTGCGTACCCTTAATCATTGATGACAGTCCAATTAGGGGGAGTGGAAACCAATATTTTCAAGTCTGGATGACTCTGTTGAGGCTAGATAATGAGTTTCATTAACCTTTGTCTTTAGGAGGCTAACGACGTGGACACCACAGTATTGTAGCAGATGGTAAGCAGGAATATTCATTTGTTCCTTGTTCCCATGCCATTTTAGCACTTTTGTGCTTTTGGACTTTTGTCCCTTTCATATGAGTCCCCCTGTATGCCTTTCTTACTGAATTTTAATTCAGGATCCTTTATCCCATAGTGTCCTTTTTTGTGAGTGGTGTACCTCAAGTTTCAGCTCACAGACGGAGAGGATCTTTTGGCAATTTAGTATTTATGATTTAGCTCCTGCTTTGATTTATGATGCTTTCATAGGAGTTTTTTGACTCTTTATTTGCCTTTTGGCATTCGTTTCTTGGCATGGGATCATTTATATTTAATACACTGTTCACTTTGCTCCTTTCCATGGGTCCTTTGCTGTTTCTCCTTAGAACATTTTAAATGTGACTTGGATGGAGCCTCGACATAGTACCCCAGACTCCTCGAATTTGGTTTATTTCACAGGGGTTAAGCAGGACTTCAATGCACATAGAATTATCGGAGAAAACTGCTAAACCAGAAGAAGTTCAAATAGTAAAAAATAGTCTGATACTCAAATTTTTATCACTCCCGAACATTTAGATGTTCCCCCCGCAACCACGGGTTCGTCCCCTTTATTGAAAACAAGAAACTCAACTAAAGCAAACTGAAAAACATGACTCAAAAGAAAGCTAGATGAATTATTTATATACAAGACAGAAAAACCAAACAAACTCAGGAAAAATAAGGTTTGAGAACCAACCCATTTACTGGTAGGTTCTCCTCCCACCCCTGCAGATCTTGTAACTTGTAGGTAGAAGGACCAGGCTTGGCTGCAATCTGAAAAGGGCCTACCCACAACTGCTGGAATTTGGTATGCTTTCCTTTCTCATCATGGGGGTGGTCCCATTTGAGAACTAAGTCTCCCACTTCAAATTCTTTTGTCCCAGCTTTATGCTTGTCAAACCATCTCTTAACTGACTCTTGTTGTTGCTTAAAGTGTTCTTTGGCTTTAGATCTGGCCTCCACTGCTTTCAGGAGATTATATATTCTTATTTGTAAAACTTCATCATCCGACCCCCTAGACTCTTGAGCTAGTATGGAAGATGGTAGCATGATATTTGGAGGAAGGATGGCTTCTTTACCATATACAAGGGTATTTGGAGACACTCCTATTGCAGATTTGGGGGTAACTCTATCAGCCCACATGGCGTTTGGTAAGGCTGAGTGCCAACTCCTTTGGTTTTCTATGACAGTCTTCTTTAGGATTCTGATCAGATTTTTATTAGAGGATTCAGCCAGGCCATTTCCTTGTGGATAGTAATTAGCAGAATAATGTAATTTTATCCCTTTATCATGAGCAAAAGCAGTCAATTTAATTGATGAAAAGTACTTGGCATTATCAAAAACTAACGAAACTGGAACTCCAAACCTGGTCATGATATGGTCTTGTAAGAAGCTGATGACTTCGTCTTCATTAATCTTGCGCAGTGGAATAGCTTCAACCCAGCGAGTGAAATAATCCATGGCGGTCAGAATGTACTTGTGCTGCAGAGAATAATTTGGTTTGATTTCTCCAATAATTTCTAGTCCCCATTGCTCGAATGGTTCTGTAATCACCACGGGTTTTAGAGGCGCTGCTGCTTTAGGCTATCTCCCACCACACCTTTGGGAAATATCACATTTCCTGACATGTGCATGTGCATCCTTGAAGAGTGTAGGCCAATAGTAACTGGCTCTGAGGATTTTGTGGGCTGTAGTGTCTCCTGAATAATGTCCTCCAGCAAGACCGTCATGTAATTCTGACATTACTCTCTTAGCATCTTCCTTTTCCAAACATCTTAGGAGGAATCCATCGTACTTTTTCCTGAATAGTACGCCTTCAATGATTTGATAGGAAGCTGATTTCAGACGCAGTGCCCTCCTTTGCTTAGAGTTCCAATGTTCCAGCAATAGTCCTAACTGTAGATAATGTACAAGGTCTCTATACCAAGACTCAGGAGCTGTAAACAAAGGACATACCTCTGCTAAATGTAATTCGGCCTCATCTTCCCAGGCGCTTTCTTCATTGTTCCTATTTTCAGTCATCAATTTGCACAACCCCTGACCTTTAACTATAGATGATGGCTTGAATTCAAGATCGTATTCTTGGAGGGTTGTCACCTAGTTGCCTCTTCTTTCCCCTAACTCCCTTTGTATAAGAAGGGATCTCACAGCTGGGTAGGGGACTATTACCTTGGTTCGGTTTTTTAATATATAAGGCCTGAATTGCTTCACTACCTTAAATACTGCATAAGCTTGCTTATCAATGGCTGGGTAGTTTAATTCAGCCCCTTGTAGACCAGTGCTCATAAAAGAGATTGGGAATTCATCCCCCCCGTCCTCTTTTTGCGTAAGCACAGCTGCCAGTGAATCATCGGATGTGAATGTATACATAATAAAGTCTTTATCAAAGTCTGGGATTTTCAGGGAGGGTGCATGTGCAATAGCAGTCTTGATTTTATTGAAAGAATTCTTCTAAATATCAGTCCAATTAAATTGTGCATTTTGTTTGATCATCTGTTGTAGTGGTTTGACAGTCTAAGCGAAATCAGGCACAAACCTTCGTACAAAATTTATGGTTCCCATAAACGATTGCATTCCTTTTTTATTATGGGGCATGGGGATTTGTTCAATGGCCTTAATTCTTTCTGGGTCTATAGATATACCCTTCTTTGAAACTATGTGCCCCAGTAACTTGCCCTCAGTGACGGCGAACACGCATTTCTTGGGATTAAGCGAGATGCCATACTTCCGACAGCGTTCAAAAATCTATCTTAAGTGAAAAGCGTGCTCTCGTCTTTTCTTTGAGAATATTGTAATGTCATCCAGGTACACTACAACACTTCATCCAATCAATCCGCGGAAATCTATGTCCATAGCCCTCTAAAATGTCGCTCCAGCATTAATCAACCCAAAAGGCATCCTTCTATAGGCAAAAGTCCCCCATTTTGTCCTGAACATTGTCTTTAATCTGTCTTCTTCGACTACCAACACTTGATTGTAGCCAGAGAACCTGTCTAATAATGAAAATAGTTCAGAACCTGAAACCATTTGTAGCAGCTGCTCCATGGGTGGCACAGGATAGTTATCTTTATCCGATGTGCGGTTTAAGTTCCTGAAATCCACGCACAGTCTGATTTCTCCTGACTTCTTTCTGACCGGTACCAGATTTGATACCCACTCAGAGTGTCTGACTTTAAAAATGATTTTAGCATCCAACAATTTCTTTACCTCACTCTGAATCAGTGGTTCTAGTTTTGGATGCATTTTCCTCAAGAGCTGCTGATATGGCTTGACTCTCGCCTTGATGGGAACAACATGCTTGATGATGTCGGTATCGTATGTCTTTAACTCTTGGTACGTCCAGGCGAAGACATCTTTGTATTGTTTAAATAGACTGATGAACTTGTCTCTTTCTGTCGGCAAACAACATTTGCCGAGATTCACGAACTTAGGTGTCGTTTCAGTCCCCAAATTTATCAGCTCGAACTGTAGAGTTGAGCTATGAGTCTTCATGTTTGTGGGTCTCCTAAACTTTTCATTCAAGTCAAACATCTTTTCTAACATTCTGACCCCTTTAGGGATGAAATTATCAAATTTCATCTCGGCCCGGTGTTCTTCATCATCAGTAATCACTCCTTTCAATACCTCGTCATTTGTTAAACATTCTATAATTTGCTGGTCATCATCGAACACACGCAGGTTGGTAATCATATCAGGTACTGAAGGCTTGAAAAGCAATTCAACAGTACATCGATTATTTGAGGGTACAAGCCTAGCAGCCGAAGTAGCTAATAAGTCAGCTGCTGCGTTTTTAATTCTTGGGATTGAAATAATGTTGAATGCATTAAAACATTTAAGAAGGTCCCATACCTCATTCTGGTAAGCTTTTAAGTGAGGAGAAACACAGTGGATTTGATTCCGGATTTGTTTCACAATAATTTCAGAATCCCCAAAAAATTTTAAATTACTTACCTTCAAGTCAATTGCTTTCTTGAGTCCCTGCACCAGTGCTTCATACTCAGCTGTATTATTAGTACATTCAAACTCTAATCTACATGAAAGGAAATGTTTATTCTTCCGTTGGTCAATTAGGACACAGCCGGCCCCTGACCTTTTTAATGTCTTAGAGCCATCGAAAAATAAAGTCCAAAAATCATTAACTACTAAAAATGAATCTACTCCTACTGCTAAGTCTACTATTTTACAATCAATATCGCCAGCCTGCGAGAATTGAAGGAGATCAGGCTGGGTATCAGATGGGTTGTCAGCTTCTTCCGCTTGATAAGTCCCTGGTTCCAACTCAAGAAAATAATTCCCCAATACAGAATCCACATGTATATTCTTCTCATCCAGTTGGGTAACATTGTACTTCATGTGGGGTTCTCTTAGAATCTTGATCTGGTTTGGACTCCCCTTGTATGGAAACCACAGGTGCGACCAATCTGAAGTGAAATATCCATTTAATTTGGCTGACCAATCTCTACTGAAGGCCAGACCGTAAGCGTCTGGTATATCAGCCACTATGATGTTAATAACTTGGCATACTTTGTCATTGCATGCCAGACGGATTAGGACGTCTTTCATCTCACCAATTACCTTCACGTTTGTCCTATCCAACTGAACCACCCTCCACCTAGTTGGCTTTGGCTACCCATTTATCTTCTTACATACAGATATGGGCATGACATTAATGGACGCCCCCGAATCTACCAGACAATTGTGCACGTTATGATTAAAAATTTCAAACGTTAGGAGGAAAGGTAGATGCTTAGCTTTAGACTCACCTCCAACGTTGGTTTCTTCAATTTCTTCTTCGTCCTGAGGTTGATTGTCAGCGGGAAGCTTGTCACCTGATGCTTCAAGTGCTTTCAACAATCTCTCTTTTTGATGCGGCACTTTGCACATTTCGAATAGTGGAACATTCACTTTTACCTTTTTCAAATCCTCCACAATGTCATAATTCATCGGCTGTCCAATTGGATGTGGTTTGTCAGCATTTCCTTCACTTGGCTCGGCTGTTGTATCATCCTGTATAGGAATTTGGCTGGTAATCGTGAATTTTGGAATCTTATCAGCCAAGGCTTTATTTTGAAAATTCTTCTTAACATTTCTCTGCAGCCTTCTGATCTTTGGAAGAATAAGACTGTCGTCCTTAACCATTCCTTGTCTTCTTGTGGCCATGTTGGTCTCCCTAACACCATTGTATCCCTGAGTGTTTCCTTCTTCAGCATCAAATAATGAGACAGAATTCCATAATGCCAAGGTCTCCTTTTCCTGATCTTCATTAGACGTAGAGGCAGATTTTTTTTTCTTTCTTCATCTCCCTCTTCTGTTAACCTAGAATCCAGTAGTTGATTCATCACTAGCGTCATAGAGTTTATCCATTGTGGACAATTCTTTTCAGAGTGTGGCTGTTGGTGGAAAGTGCAGAAATTATCCATGCCGACCTCTATTAGATTCATGGATGCAGCATTGTGAGGAGGAGGATTAGAATGATCCTTATCCTCTCTTTTCTTATGATATGGCTTATAAAACCTTTGTGCCTCATTTTCTTTTTCCATATCTATGATCTTGTTGGAAAGCTTCTGCATCATCTTGGCCATATTTTCTAGATCTGGCGACTTTTCTTCCTTAGGATTATCGAACAATAAGGATTTTCTCCCCTCACCTTTCTCTCCTGATTGTTCTGGATAATCTTCAATACTTTCTCTTTCTGCTTCCACCACTTCTGCCTCTTCATAGGTCTCTGTCAGAGTAGGCTTGGCCCTACCTTTCGCAAACATGGACAAATCAGGACCCAAAGCTGAAGTATAGTACTCAATCAGTACTTTGTCTGAAGGCTTATCTGTTTCAGAGAAGTTCTTAATATATGCTGCAAACCTTTGTGTGAAACTATGCACTTTTTCCTTTTTCTCTTTCTTTAATGCACATAGTCCTTTCATGAGGGCAGCATGAGTCTTTTGGGTTGCATACTTACTTCTAAAAATCCTCTCAAAGGTATTCCAATCCTGAATCGAGTTAGCAGGCAACCCAAAATACCATGAAGCTGCAGCTCCTTTAAGTGTATGCGGGAAAAGTTGACATACTACATCTTCATGCTTCCCAGCCCTTAAACCCTCTATTGCCAAGTAGAAACTCTGCAGATGATCATCCACTAGGATTTTCTCATTGGGGTCAAATTTAGGCAGCAATTTTTTGAAGGATTGGGGTAAGTCATGTAATGGAGGTGTTAGATTTAGAGGTGATCTGGCTCTCCATGCAGGTGGTGGATTTGATGGATTGGGGAGTTGGTTTGCATTAACTCCTGCCATGAGTCTGGGTGGGGAATTAGGAGGTGAAACAACTGGAGTATGAGTAGGAGAACTGTGAGGGGTTTCTGGGCCTTCTTGATTCAAAGGTAACTCAACTTCTTGTAAAGCAGATTCTACAAGCTCTTCCCAGTCTCCGACCAACACTGAGTCTTCTGTTACAGGACGATATTTCTTTTTATACTCTCTTCTGGGCAGTTCAGGGATGACTGGAAATCCTCCAATCTTCTTTACGTACGCCCAGACGCATGATCTTTCATTTTCTCAAACACTTCACGTTCCTTGTCTGTATGTAATCATGGGCCACCTGGTAACTAATGAATTCTTGGGCTCGCACCTTTATAGCTTCAGGTTTTGTCTTCTACTCCCCTGGTTCTCCTGGTGATCCCTTTGGTTTTAGTTATACTCTTGCCAAACGGTTCATCTTTCTCAGCACCACGGTAGAGTACTTGAGCTCCTCAAAATCGCCTGCCATCAATCGACCAGCATCATTCAAAATAGCCAATATTATCAATTAAACGACTATTCCACAAGGAAATGGTGAGGCGAACCATCTACGGGCCTGACAAACCTAGCCTACGACAGTCAACAGGAAACAAACTGGCGGGAAAACTTAAAATCGACAATCGAAAGGAAATAACATCGGAGGCCAAGGGGCTTTCCCAGCCGCAACGGCGGAAGAAACCCAAATCACAGACAAGCGATACACATGCAAGAGAGGCTTTAATCGGAAGTCAGAAGGATTTGAAATTCGGAAGCCAAAATACTTGGAGAGCCGCAACGGTGGACAAGAGAAAACTAAAGCCATGCGATGCAAGTCGGACGTCGGACGGATTTGTGTTTTGGAAGACCAAAGGTTTTTCCATCCGCAACGGTGGATGAGAAACAACTTCATGCATGCGACTAAAACAGGTTAAAACGCATCAGCCATCGGCGCTTTCACACTTCAGAAGCTAAATTGCTTTAGGAGCCGCAACGGCGGACATAAAACGGTTTGAACTTCCGATGAAAACAATGAAAAGCTAAGTGTTTCAATCAACTTCAAACATCCAACAATGGAGACCTCAGTAAAGACAACTGGTTTGACCAATAAACAAAACAATATTAACAGCTTGGGCTCACCATAGACTTCGGTGCAATCAAAAACCAGACCTTGGTCAAGAGTTAAGCTTTCTAGTCATTTAAAGATTGAAACACATGCCAACAACTCCAAGGATTCAAAGATTCAAGCGAAATCATGAGGAGGGGTCCCGAATTTAAGAAATTTGGAGAGAAAAGTTGCATCTGCAACAAGTCCATCATCCCATATCTTTTCAAGATCTCTACTGCATACTTTCCTTGTTCTAGAAAGATTCCATCTGCACTCTGCCATACCTCCATACCTAGAAAATAATGCATCATACCCAAGTCCTTCATTTCAAACTCAGCAGCAAGCTTTCTCTTCGTATCAATAATCAACCCATCCATACCTGTCACAAACAGATCATCTACATATAATACAAGTATCACTAGGTTTCCATCTTCAACCTTGTAGTAAAGGATGGAATCTGCTTTACTCTTGGTAAAGCCTAAACTGGATAGAAAGCTATCAATTATTCTGTACCATGTCCTGGGTGCCTGTTTCAAATCATATAGGGCTTTCTTCAATATGCACAGATGAGAATCCCTATCACGTGTCTCAAAACCAAGTGGTTGTTCTACATATACTTCGTATTCCACTACACCATTAAAGAAAGCAATGTTAACATCCATCTGGTGTATCTTCCATTTCATTAATGCAGCCATAGCATGTACTGATCTGATGGAAGTGTATCTGGCTACAGGTGCAAAGGTTTCTTCATAATCTATTCCTTCTTTCTGAGAGAAACCCCGAGCCACAAATCTTGCTTTATATTTTTCAATGCTACCATCTACAGCATGCTTGATCTTATAGATCCATTTGGAAGTCACAATTGAATTTCCTTCTGGTCTTGGGACAAAATCCCAAACATCATTTTTCATGATCGATTGACATTATTCGATCATATAATCCTTCCATTCTTTCCGTTCTGCCGCTTCTTCATAACTGGAAGGTTCTTTATCAATGAAATCACATATTAAAGATACATACCTGGAGCAGGATCTGGTCCTCTTTCTTTCTCTGTGATTCTCTTCTGGAGCCCCATATCTTTCTACACCTTGGATAATTTCACGTATGCAAGCAGGTTTCCTCTTATGAGAATTCTTCTCCAGAGGTGGATCAAAAGGTCTTTGTGGTTCTTCAAATTCTCGATATTCTTCTTGAGTTTCTTCGTTCATGGTTGTATCATGAATTCTAGGTGCTTCTGCTTCTTCAGGTTCTTTAGTAGGTCTTTTTATGGATTTGTTGTAAGCTATGTCTTCATCAAATGTCACATCCCTATTGATGTCAATCTTCTTGTATCCCGGGAAATATATTCTGTAAGCCTTCAAGCTTTCAGAGTATCCCATAAATATACCCTTCTTTCCTGAAGGATCTAATTTTTTTCTCTTCTCTTTTGGAATGTGTATGTAAACAGGACAGCTGAATATTCTAAGATGGCTAACTTTTGGTTTCTTGCCATAGAAGACTTTTCCAGGAGTCTTGTTCTCGATTACTCTATGTGGAGTACGGTTCTGTACATACACCATTGTTCTGGAAGCTTCCACCCAAATATGCATAGGAAGGTCTTGATCACGAATCACTCTTGCAGCTTCCATGATAGTTATATTCTTCCTTTCTGCAATCCCATTCTGTTGTGGATTATAGGGAGTGGACAACTCCCTCTTAATCCCTGATTCTTTTCATAGCTCTTTGAATTCATTTGAAGCGAGTTCTCCGCCACTATCTGAACGAAAGGTCTTGATCTTCTTTTCAGTGTGGTTCTTGATCAAGGCTTTTAATTCCTTGAACTTGCTGAATACTTCATCTTTGTTCTTCATGAAGTAAACCCATGACTTCCTAGAAAAGTCATCAATAAAAGAAACATAATATGCATACATGCTTAGTGATTTTGATGAGATAGGACCGCATACATCGGAGTGGATGATTTCCAGGATTCCTTTTGCTTTGCTTTCGCTGCTTGGAAATGTCTTCTTTGTATTCTTTCCTTTTGCACATCCTTTGCAGACCCCATCATGTTTTTCTTGGATTTATGGAAGACCTTCAACAACTTTTCTTGCAATAGGCAGTGATCTATAATGCACATGTGCAAGCCTTCTATGCCAAAGTTCACTTGGCTCTAATGTGTCATGGACCAAGGCTTTTTTTGGATGTCCCTTTAATTTATACAATCCTCCTTCTTGTTCTCCAATCACCACCACATCATCAATAGTATTTCCTTTTGGCCACATGATGACTTGACCATCTATGAATGCAACCCTCATTCCTTTTGCATCAAATGGAGATAAGGAGAGGATGTTCTTCTTGAGTCCTCGCACAAACAATACTTCTTTCATTGTTAGAGACTTTCCAGAGTCTAGCTGATAGGAATATTCCCCACTACCTTTTATTGGATATTGGTAGTCATCTATTAGCTTCACCTTGTGAGGTGATTCATGTTCTGATAGTCTCACAAAGGATTCCTTGAATATTGTCATATGTTTGGAAGCCCCGCTATCTATGAGCCAATCATTTCTTCCATGAGTAATGTTTCTTGTGAGAGCAGAAATCAAAACATATTCATCCTCGCTTGAAGAATCTTCACTTTCATATCTGGTTCTTTTCTTGGATGGTTCATCATCCTCTGCAGCATGAGCATGATGCCATCTTTTGTTGTTCCTTTTCTTATTCTGTTTCTTAGGAAAATTTCTTACATAATGTCCTGCTTCATCACATGTATAACATATGATCCTAGATGAATCTTTTCTACTGTTATCTTTGTGAGAGTGCTTACCTCTAGAGTGATGAGATGTTATTTTGGTTGAATTGGAGTGTAGCGTGAGATCTTGATCTTCACTTCCTATCTTTTCTTCTCGAGCTATTATTCGAGATTCTTCTTGAGAGCACTCTTCCCATAGTCTGTTGAACTTGACTAACTTCTTTCTAGCACAGATCCCTTGAATAAAAGAGTCCCATGATCTAGGGAGACCATTCAAGGTAGTCATCACAATCTCTGCATTTTCCACTTCTTCATCTACTGCTTCTAGTTGTTCCTTGATCTGAGAAACCCTTGTGAAGTAAGACTGGATTATTTCTGCATCTTGAATCTTCACATTCTTTATTTGGTTTCTTAGAGTCATCTTCTAGTTTATGTTCTTCCCTTCAAACAATTTGGTTAGGGAATCAAACATAGTTTTAGGTGTCTTCAGGGAGGGCAACTGTGGTATGAGATGATCCTTGATAGAATCAGCAATGATTCTCTTTGACATAAGCAACTTTTTATTATGCATAGCCTTAGCCTCATATCCCTCTAGAACTGGAACCTCCTCATGGATGTAGGAGTCCAACTCATTCTCTTTTAGGACCAGGGAGATCCTATACTTACAAGCTCGGAAGTTATCTGCTCCCTCAAGATTTTCATCAAGCTTGGTATGTTGAGACATCTTAACTGAGAACCTCAAATGGAAATACAAAAGATTTTAGATTTTACCAGGTCAAGATGTTAGATCTGGATTTAAGGCTGAAATCCTGCAGTACTAGATCAGGAGCAAATTAGGGTTTTGATTTTTCGGAGTTCTGTCCAACCAAATTCTTTGAAATTGATCCCTAAATTCGATTTTGGGAAGGAGATCAATATATGCCTAGGCTCACTGAAAAATTCCTCTTATGTGAAAAGCCCTAATTTTCGGCAGCAGTGTTGGGTCTAAAACTAAAAAACCTTAGAATTGGATTCTACTTCGACAGAAAGATGCACCCTAGGGAGGAGAGTTATTCCAACCTTCTTTTGCTGAAAATCTGTGGAGAGAGATCCACAAAGTAGGAAGCCCTAGTTCCTGCAGCTGCATAGTGTCTTCTTCTCAGGTTAGCTCTGAAACCATGTTAGTTTTTCAACATTAAGCTAGCATTATTAGGGTCTTTAACTGAGAGAATAACAAGCACAACAATAAAAAATAAGAGACAATGAACACAATTTTTTTCCTCGGGGAAACCATAAATCGAAAAAACCCCACAACTTCCTCAGAGATAGAATAAACACCAAAATAGAAAAGACCAAAACAATAAGTGATCTCCCGACAGTAGTAACCTTCTTCTTATCTATCCCCAGTGTATTCTCCTTCCTCAACTATGCGCTACACTTGAGTGTGTATGTGATGTGTGCTAAATAGAGAAGTCACCTCACTATTTATACTAATTCTCGACATGACTAAAACCCTACTAGGGCCGACTTCACTAGGTGAGTCTAATCATTAGAGGAAATTTGGGGTCTAAAATGGGCCTTATAAGAAAATGTGGCAATGATAAATTTTGTGAATTGGAATTCAAGAACCAATATAATTTCAATAAAATGAGTCAACCATAATGGTTTAATTGACATATTTGTCATAAAAGAAAACTACTTTTTTTGTTCTTATTTTTGACATATCTCCCTGTGTTTTTACTCAAAATTCTTAACAGGAGAGCTCGTTGGATGCATAATTTAATTATGCATACGACTATTACCCACACTGCATACTTTTGACGGACCCCGCTACCCCCAAAATAAGAAATACCTAAAAAATGTGATGACGACATCATCATCACATTTTTTCATGTATTTCTTATTTTTGTGGTAGCAGGGTCCATCAAAAGTATGCAATGTGGGTACTCATTGGATTGAAAATTAAATTCAGCATCCAACGAGCTCTCCTAATTAGAATTGGAGTAAAAACATAGGGAGATATGTCGAAAATATGAATAAAAAAGGGTAGTTTTTTTCATTCTTCCTACAAAATTAATAGCTATTATTTTATTATTTTCTTAGGAGTCCCATTTTAGACCTCAAATTTCCTCTAATGAACCCTAGTGCCCCGGAACTACCAGGAATTTAACCCTTAGACAATAGGAGGGTTACCCACAATGACTTGGCATGACTTGTTTACATTATATATCTTCCTGATCTGAACATCGGGGCATGACATGACATAATAACATCCCAGAATAAACATCAAGTTACAATAGATAAGAAATACAAGTGAATACATTCCGAAGTTACAATTACATAACCAGGGGGTGAATCAGTGACATAAATTTAAACACAAATTATTTTATTTTAGAAAATGTAAAAACAAATTCGGACACAATGTTTTAACATGGAACCCAATAAGGTAAACCACCAACATGTTTCCATTATCTAAAAAAAAATTATTTTTACAATGTATAATAGAAGGAATATATCTTCTTCCCTTTTAGATCAACACCAACTAATCAGGATGCACCCACACCCTTATTTAGTAAATTACAAATTGACAAGGAAGCACATACTCCCCTACAGGAACCAACCTGCCCTACATTCACCCTTCCACCCTTGAATGTTTCATTTCTTTAATTATGGAACAACATATATTCATAGATCTGAATTAACAAAGACACTTTCCTTCTATTTCAATCTTTTTCTTAAATACTTCTTGTCAATATCAATACAACAACATGCCTTTTAAAATTCATTCATGCCTCTTCAATATGGACAAACACACCTTTTCCAAACCAACATACTCTTTCATTTCTGTGTTCCTTATTTTTAATTCTGTTTTTTTTTTAATTTAAGCTTCTTTAATCAATTACTTAATTGACAAACAATCTTCAGACCTGTGAGCTCTCTTCCTCTGCGGGCTCCCTATAGATCTCTTTACACTATCTTACCTTCCATATACAGGAAGTGAGCTTCCTCATGTCCTCTGTGGGCTTCTCTTTCTTCCCTCTACAATTCCTCATGCTATATTTTCCACTACAAGCATATTAATCTCTTGAGAACTTAACTAAGCAACTCCAGACGTACTTGATATTTTATACAGGAATATAAGCATTGTATGGTATTTAACCTCAACTTCTATGATTTCTTCATGTGGGTATCACTTCCACTTACCCTTCATTAATTTTGCAATCTTGTCTTGCCAAGGAATCTGGTTTAGGCTTTCCAAATTCTTTTGCAGCATAAAAAAAACAACCCAAACCTAGAAGTTTGAGATCTTTTCCATAGCATGGATTTTACGATTTTCTTGTTTCCACAAGCGTTCTTCCGCATTCGTTAGGTTTACATAGATTTATCATTCTGTAATTCAACTTTCCGCACTGGCCGTTCCGCACAAATTGTTTTGCATGCACATTGTGGAAATCAGAAAACAAATTTTTTCAAAGACTTCGCCTTTTTTATTTTCACCTTTCCGCTTTTGAGACTGTCCTTTTCTCCTACAGATTACGGAAGTCAAAAAATAATATTTCCAGTTTTTTGATCTTCTATCTTTCCACCTTTTTATTTCAACACCAGTCCTTCTGCCCTTTCCTTCCCGCAACAACCATTCCACAATGACCTTCCTGTTTTTTGTCTTTTCCATGATGCGGAATGTGGAAGTAGGAAACTCAAGTTTTCACAACTCCAAATTTTTTCTTTCCACATTTTCACACTTGCACTTCTTTTTCGAACCGACGATCTTCTTTTGGAACTATTCTCACCTGCTCGATCTTGATCCTTTGGGGAAATTATCCCCAACTGTTGGATATCATGCGGGAAGCTTCCTGGCCATTCATTTATGAACTCTTGCAGAACTTCACCTCGTCCTTCTACCCTTTGTGTATCTTATCTAAAACTATAGAATTACCTGTGGATTCAATCTACTGTCACCTGCGGAATGCTTGTTGAACTGTCGATCATTTGATCCACAATTGATGTAGTTCATCTTGATCTCTCTGTGTGACTCCTCTGTCTTCAAAAACAGAATCTCCCTTCATCTTCAATACGTGGGATTCCTTCTCTACCGGCATGAGGGATTCCTCAATTTCCATCAATTCCAACATATATTTCCATGTTGCCAAGAATATCCCCCTTTGGCTTTAATGGAAATATTATTTTCATTTCTCCCCCTTTGAAATCAAGGGAAAAGGATTAAGTGAATCCCCCTAACTTTGATCACTATCTCCCCATGAAATGATTCCAACTGATACATTCTTTTGAAATATTATATTGGAAGAGAAGCTACTCCTAATATTTGTCTAAAATATTCAAATACATCTCTGCTTAAGGGTTTAGTGAACAAGCCCTTAATATGTTCTTGAGTTGGTAAAGAAAATTATATTTGTAAACTAAAGAAATCTCTCTATGGGCTAAAAAAAGAACCCAGAGCATGGTATGCAAGGCTAGGTTCTTACTTACAAGTAGAAGGCTTGAAAAGAGGATCAACAGACAGTAATATTTATTATAAAATTATTGGTGATAACATGATTATTGTGGAAGTATATGTCGACAATATCATATTTGGGAGTGATGATGAAAAAACGAGGAAGGATTTGTCTAGTAAAATGCAACAAGAATTTGAAATGTCTTTGCTTGGAGAACATGATTTATTTCTAGGATTTCAAATAGTTCAGTCCAAAAACGGAATCTTTATCCAGTAGTCCAAGTATGTGAAAGATATGCTTAAAAAATGCTAGTGTGAAGATTGCAAACCTGCTTGTACACCTATGATAGTAGGATTCAAACTAATCAGGGAAGATAAGTCGAATGCTCCAGATACAAAACACTACAGATCAATGATTGGGAGTTTTCTCTATGTAATGGATTCTAGACCTGGTGTGAAGCAAGTAGTTGGAATGGTATATGGATTTCATGATGAACCAAAATAAATCCATGTTCACAGTGTGAAAATAATTTTTAGGTACTTAAAAGGAACCATAAATCTTGGATTGTGGTATCCTAGCAAGAATTCATTCTCTGTAAAAGCCTATTCAAATGTAGATTGGGTTGGATGTGTAGATGACAAAAAAAGTACAAGTGGAGGAGAATTCCTTTTAGGAGAATAATTGGTAGCTTGGAAAAGAAAGAAACAAACATGAATTTCTATGTCTACTACTGAAGCTCAGTATATTGTAGTAGCATAATGTTGTGTAGAAGTGGAATAGATGAAACAAATTCTACAAGACATCAAATTAGTGTTTGAAGAATCGAAGGTTATCTACTGTGATAATACAAGTTCTATAAGTCTCTCCAAGAATCCTATCCAGCACTCCAAAGAAAAACACATTCCAATAAAATACCACTATCTGAGGGATTAGGCTAAAAAGAAGAACATTAAATTGGAATATGTACCAACTCAAGAACATATTAAGGGCATCTTCATTAAACCCTTAAGCAAAGATGTATTTGAATATTTTAGACAAACATTAGGAGTAGCTTCTCTTCCAATATAATATTTCAAAAGAACGTATCAGTTGGAATCAATTAATGGGGAGATAGTGATCAAAGTTAGGGGGATTCACTTAATCCTTTTCCCTTGATTTCAAAGGGGGAGAAATGAAAATAATATTTCCATCAAAGCCAAAGGGGGATATTCTTGGCAACATGGAAATATATGTTGGAATTGATGGCAATTGAGGAATCCCTCATGCCGCTAGAGAAGGAATCCCATGTATTGAAGATGAAGGGAGATTATGTTTTTTAATACAGAGGAGTCACATAGAGGGCTCAAGATGAACTACATCGATTGTGTATCAAATGATCAATAGTTCAATAAGCATTCCACAGGTGACATTAGATTGAAGCCACAGGTAATTATAAATTTGTAGATAAGATACACAAAGGGTAGAAGGATGAGGTGAAGATCTGCAAGAGTTCATAAATGAACGGCCAGGAAGCTTCCCGCATGATATCCAATAGTTGGGGATAATTTCCCCAAAGGATCAAGATCGGGCGGGTGAGAATAGTTCCAAAAGAAGATCGTCAGTTCGAAAAAGACCTGCAGGTGCAAAAATGTGGAAAGAAAAAATTTGGAGTTGTGAAAAGTTGAGTTTCCTACTTTCGCATTCCGCATCACGGAAAAGACAGAAAATAGGAAGGCCGTTGCGGAATGGTTTTTGACCTTAATTTAAACCATTATGGTTTCTTCTAGGTGGACCGATTATTTGTTATAACCGTGGAGCCATAGGACATTATGCTAGGGATTGTCAAAACCCTACTACAACATGTAAGTATTGCAAGTCCTATGATCATACTATAGAAGAATGTCCTATCCTGATAGCCAATATTAAGGATCCTAAGGCAGCAGTAAACCAGAATATTCATCTTATCGCTACTGAGCAAAAAGAACCAGAACCAAGAGTCAATGTTCTGACTCGCAGCAGTGCTTCTACTAGTAGGACATCGCAGGATGCCGAAAAGAATACAGGTCCGAAGTGGGTGCTCAAAACCACTGATAAATCTACACTGCTTGACCTACAGAAGAACAAAGAAACATTTCAGCAAGCTAAAACTTTCTTTACTGACCCTACACCAGCAGGATTGTAGATATTTCCTTATAGGGGTGTACCGCAGCAAAAATCTTGTGGCGTTAGTCCTGTGCAGATATCGCAGGCTACCACATTTGGAAGGTGCAAAGAGGATAAGTTGACAGGAAGTGTGCAATCCTTCCTGCAGAGCTGCTTGAAACTCATAAGAAATGAGAAATACATAGGAGAGCTTCAACTCATCATAGATCAGTATCAACAGTCTTCTTCCGTGAGCAGTATGCAGCATAATGTTCATAATATTATGGGCCATACAAGAACAGGAAGAGAAATGAGACTCACAGCACAAATTGGAGAGTTTGAAATGGATGAGGTAATCCTAGATTTAGGATCAAAGGTAAATTTTCTTACTAAGGAGACATGGGAACAGATGGGTAGCCCTAAGTTAACTAGATCACCTATCCATCTACGATTAGCCAATCAGCAGAGGGTATCGCCAATGGGTCGATTACCGCAAGTACCAGTTGATATTGATGGAGTTCGCAGCTTTGTAGATTTTTAAGTCATAGAAATTATTGGCGATAGCAGACCGTATCCAGCTTTATTAGGTATTGATTGGGCAATTGAAAACATGGCTGTTATCAATTTGAAGAAAATACAAATGACCTTTGAGGATAAACAGATTCGAGTCATCGCACCATTGGATCCTTTTCAGGGTCCTCAATACATTGAACCTATCAGAGCAGAGGAAGAGGTGCATAATATGGAGAGCCTCTATCAGATGACTGCTAACCAGAGTGATTATATCAATCCCACCGCAGAAGGAAATATTAGTTGGCGATGCGATAGCTCATGCGCATCGGATTCAGATGTTGGTTTAGAAAATTGGCAGAATAGACTTTATGAAGTTTCAGCTCGGAGATGTGCATTCATGACTAAGTCACTGCGATGGATTGGCACAGAGGTTAAGGATATTCTGTTGTTTGATGGCTTAGCAAATGTCAATGACTTTTTACAGCAGTTTGAGTAGGAAATCCCTTATGAGAAAAGGATGGCAGCTATTGACCTTCCATTAAGAGCCACACCTGCAAGATGGTGGCATGCACATAAAGAAAATTGCATCATGGGATGATTTTAAGAGATTGATGGTGATCATATTCTCTAATGAAAAGGAGTGTTTCCAGCAGCAATATACAGGAGAAAGTGACCCCAGGTCACATATTAAGATTTGTGAGTAGAATTGGTCGAACATTCCCAAGGATGAATGGGTTCACCTATTCATACACACTTTAGACACAGTCCCAAGGAACTGGTACACTGAGACAGAGTTGCGTAGAGGAACCATTACATGGCCAGTTATGATAGACAGCTTTGTACTCACTTTCAATTTTGAATCTAAGTATCCAAGCATTGATCAAGCTCTAGAGATTATAAAGACTAATATATTTGATGACTGTACCCTACCAGTGTATGCTTAGCCTGATTGGGCCATCCAATTAGAACATGCATTAGAGTGTTACAACTTCGCAGAAGAGCCAGGTGATGAGGATGAGAATCCTTGCAGTATCAACATTCCAGAGTCAGAAGGGACTCGTGAAGTTGATGGACCAAAGCTAGAGATTCTAGCTCTCACAGAGCCTATTAAGATTAAAAAGATCAGTATTGGCACAGAAACAGAACCAAATTTTTCCTCTATTGGAGACTATTGGGATGATGAAACGGTAGGACTCATTGCAGATTTGTTACATGAATATCAGGACTTATTTCCCACTAAGTTTATAGAGATGAAGGGAATATTAGGAGATTTGGGAGTCATGAGGATACCTTTGAAAGAGGATGCTAGGCTAGTTAAGCAGCGTCCATACATATTAAATCCTTTATATAAATAAAAAGTTAAGGATGATATTGATAAGATGCTAGCAGCAGGCATCATTGAGCCCGTAGAAGAGAGTGAATGGGTTAGTCCCATGGTCATGCAGGAAAAGAAAACTAAAGGAGAAATAAGGATTTGTGTTGATTTGTACAAACTCAATGATGCATCACTTCATGACCCATTTTCGACACCTTTTACTGATGAAGTTTTAGACAACATGGGAGGACAGGAGATTTACTCATTGACTGATGGCTTTTCGAGCTATCACCAGATAAGAATCCATCCAGCGGATCGACATAAAACCACCTTTTCGACAGAATGGGGATCATTCTAGTATACGGTAATTCCCTTTGGTATTAAAAATGCACCAACTATTTTTTCTAGAGTAGTAGTTACTGTCTTTAAGGAATACAACCATAAATTCTTAGAAGTCTATTTTGATGATTGGACTGTATTTGGATTAATCAAAACGCATATAGAAGATTTAAGGCTCATGTTGGAGAAATGTAGACAATATCAGATTTCTCTTAACTTGAAGAAATGTATATTCTGTGCACCATTTGGTATTTTGTTGGGTCATATTGTTTGCAGACAAGGCTTGATGGTAGATCCTGCAAAGATTTCCATCATTGTAAATCTTCTAGAACCCAACTCAGTCAAGAAATTGAGGACAGTGCTTGGTCATACAGGGTATTATAGAAAATTCATCAAAGGCTATGCAAAGATCACAACACCTATGGAAAAGTTGTTAAAGAAAGAAGTGAAATTACTATGGACTGAGGAATGCTAGAAAAGTTTAGACACTCTTAAAGACAAGATGGTCACCACACCCATCTTAGTATTTCCAGATTGGAACAAGCCATTTCATGTACATTTGGATGCATCTGGCATCGCACCAGAGATTGTCTTAACATAGCTAGGAGAAGGGAGTATCGATCACCCTATCGCGTACTCAAGAAGAAATTTATCTACCACAGAGAAGAACTACACCACTACAGAAAGAGAAGGATTAGCTATGGTGTATGCTCTACAGAAGTTTAGGCACTACCTGTTGGGTGCCCCATTCAAGATGTTCACTGACCATTCCACTTTAAAGTAATTGGTCAATAAGCCAGTGTTAGGGGGAAGGATCTGCAGATGGTTACTCCTATTTCAGGAGTATGATTTTGAAATTATTGTAAAACCAGGGAGATTAAATGTTGGACTTGATCATCTCTTGCGGATAGACTTAGGAGAAGAACCAAGTAATTTAGAGGATAATTTGCCAGATGCGCAATTGTTTTCTATCCAGATCACAGATGAGTATTACGCAGATATTATTCACTTTCTCACTACAGAGTGGGAACCAGTTGAGTTTACTAAGCATCAAAAGAAACAATTAGTTGTTAAAGCAGCAGATTTCACTTTGATCGCAGGATAGTTATACAAGTTAGGTCTATATGAATTCCTGCGCAGATGCGTTATGCCACACGAGAAAGAGGCCATTATCAGGGAAGCACATTCAGGTACCACAGGAGGTCATTTTGCAGGAAAGCCGATTGCTCAGAAAATTCTAGCTGCAGGATTATGGTGGCCTACTTTGCATAAAGACACTAAGGAGTTTTGGAGATCCTGCAATATCTACCAAAGGGTAGGAAAACCTTCGTGGAGAGATGAAATTCCACTGCGACCACAGATTACGCTGCGGGCATTTGACAAGTGGGCTATAGATTTCGTGGGTCCTATCAACCCACCAAGGAAACAAACTGGTGTGAGATGCATCATCACAGGAACAAAATACCTCACCAGGTGGGCAGAGGCCAAAGCCATAAGGAATTGTGATACCGCTACAGCTGCACAGTTCATTTTTGAAAACATCATAAGTAGATTTGGATGTCCAGTAATTTTGATGAGTGATCAAGGCACACACTTTCTGAATCCCACTATTCAGGCCTTGACAGAGGAATTTTAGATACATCATCATAAGAGCACTCCCTACCACTCACAAGCTAATGGTACGGTGGAGGCTTTCAACAAGATTCTCGAAAATGCTCTTACTAAGATCTGTAACAACCAAAGAGATGATTGGGACCTCAGGGTTAATGCTGTATTATGGGCTTATAGGACTACATGCAAGAAACTTATAGGACACACACCTTTCAACTTGGTGTATGGACAAGAGGCTGTTATTCCTATGGAATATATTATTCCCAGTTTAAGAATTGCTTAAATTACCGAGATGTCTGATACAGATACGATGAATGAAAGATTAGCGCAACTGCTTTCCTTAGAAGAAGACAGATTCATCGCAGGATTTCATCAAAAAGTGCAGAAGGCACGAGAAAAAGCTTGGCATGGCAGGCACATCAAGAGCGATATTTTTCAGACAGGAGACCTAGTGCTCCTTTATGAAAGCAAGTTTGTTAAGTTTCCAGGGAAATTCAAGACACATTGGTTGGGGCCATATCATATTCAACAAGTTACAGAAGGAGGTGTCGTTCAGCTCAGTAAAATGAACGGGGAACTTGTTCCTACTTTGATTAATGGCAGTAGGCTTAAGATTTATAGTGATAGCCACTCCACCTCCAAACCCTAACTCAGAGAACTAAGTGGTGCAGATGTCTAGTGTAGTTGAAAGGAGGCATCACACCCATAACTAGTCTACACCTTATAAAAAAAAGTTTTAAGTAGGAGGAATCGCAGCCGGAAAGTTTATTTTGCGCAAGTCACAGGACGCTTGTGGAGTTTTTGAACATTGCAGAGTCTCATGCCAAATTTTTTGTCCAGGACGATGCGGTGTGACATCGCAGGGAGGCGATGTTCCCCATTCCACGAAGACAATTTTGAAAAGGGAAATAGGGCCAATCACTTTTCCTTCTGACAAGCAATTAATCTAGATATGACAGGTATACATTGCCCTAGATTTGGAAACAGTACAATGATTGTTCTAGATTTGGTAAATATTGGTCGAGACCGGTGCTTGCACACAATTTCTGAGGGATATTTGATCGGATTTTTAACACTTAATGAGGATCAGGAAAATGGGTGTTGTCTTATCCATGCAATAAATGCCGCCAACAGGTCGAGCTTAAGCGACCGTTGCTTCAGAGATTATCGCCTTCATTACAAATACATAGATCATTCAAACAAAAGGGTTACTTTTGCGATTTCTGAGAGTTATAGAGCAATTTGTAGAGTTTTCCCTATGCAGAGATACTCCAGTTACAGAGTGCTATTTTCCCCATTTCCGCAGCCATTACCAGTCCAGAGTATCGCACTGGGCGGTTTATGTCCGAGAAGGAACCTTTAGAAGACGTTGTACGATGATTCCAGTGTGTTGGCCTCGAGTCTGCTATGACGACGCCGCCAAGGGTTGTAAAATTAGGTTCACCATAGGTCAGGAAGATGCCAAGGATGAAGAGCCAAGCTCAGATAGTAGAAGGGTCCAGCTCAGAGCAGAGAAGAAGAAAGATGAAAAGGAGAGTAAAGAAAAGGTGGATAAAAAGAAAGAGGAAGAAAGTAAAAATGAGAAAAATAAAGAGAAGGAAAAGGTTGATGAAGTACCACCATATCCATGATATTTTCTTACTACAAAATGTAGACAAAGGCTTGTTCTCGGAATGGAATTCAAGGTTTGTATAGTTTTCGTATGGAAGGATCCAGACTGAATGAAATGTTTGAGAAGGCTAGAAGATACAGATTTATATTTTCTTTGTGATACAAGTTCTAACCCAGATAAAGAGGAAAGGATATCTGTGGAAGGCTTCTCAAAAGCTCAGGATCCTTAAAGGAGTTGCTAATCCATGAAAAGACCTATATGCAACTTTGGAGTATATATTGTGTGAGGGATTCGATGGTGATCTAGGTGAAGCTCGTATGATTTGCAGGCCCATGGAATGTCCTGAAGTGGAGGGTAGAAAATTGTTGTTCAGCAATGGAAATTCAAGCTTTGAACTCGAGAGTTCCAGATCTCTTCCTCTGGATCTGATATCCTCTGGAAAGTGTCAAGCTCTGGATGGGGATACATGGAAGAGACAATAACTTGAATCGCAGAGTTGGTCGATGCGGTTGAGCAGAAGGTCAACGAGTTCAATGCAAGAAAAAGTGAAATTGATAGCACAGAATACCCCTTGATTAGTCAAGTTATGTTTGAATCAGCACAAGACTGTGTCGAAGCTATGGACAAAGATGTCGCAGGACTCAGGGAGAGATTCACAAGGACTTCGCAGGAAGCCAAGGAGAAGCTACAGCAAGAGAAGATAGCTGTTAGTGGCTCAGGGACGAGCCACAAGCAAGTGTTAGGGGACTGTTGGAGCAGGGCCCCACAGCTACAGGAAAAGCTGCTATGTCAAAATAAGGAATTCAAAGGAAACAATACCTGAAGCGACTGAGAAGAGAGCTCAACCACTACCCTCAGGAGGGCTCAGCTACCCTCATAAATGGAAAAGGAGAAATGGGCTGAGGTATTAAAGACAAAGGACAGAAGGGGAGCAATCGAGGAAGTGGTGCCCATACCGACGATCAACACCAAAAATTGTGGAAGACTGCAGAAAGCTGCGGTGTGACCGGTAAGTGGCAGTTCAAAGTATATATAGGCCGACTGTCACAGTTAGGGTTTTTGGGTTACTGTTGGGATAGGCCCATAGTTTTGTATCACGGTGAGACCTTCAGGCCACCTATTTAAGCATGTATTTTGTATTGTGAAAGGTTCATCAGTTGGTCAGTTAGACAGTCAGTTGGTTAGTTAGTTGGGTTGTCACTAGCTGTTATCAGTATTGTGAGACTTTGAGGAAGAGTCAAGCCCTGGTTCTGTCGTTAAGTCTGTAGTTATCTTATTGTAACCAATGGACAGCTCCTTGAGCATGAATGTAACAATCTGTAGGGATTGAGAGAGAGAGAGAGAGGAAGGAAGTATTGTAAGAAGAAAGCATTATAGGAAGAGAAGAGATCTAGGAGAGAAGGGCTCCCAGCTGTGTGCATGGAGTTTCCCAGAATATCTCAAGCTGCATAAGAGGTTGCAGCGGAATTGTGTTACTTTCTCAAGATATAATATAAACACAGTTCCCGTGGACGTAGCTTCTGCCCTAGAAGTGAACCACGTACATCCATGTGTTGTCCGATTGTTTCATGTGATTGTGCTCTACTTATTTGCTATTTGTTATCTGTTACATGAACTTTTCTTATCAGTTAATGAATGGATGTAGGCTATCCTTCAGTTTACAGTAATATAGAAGGTTAAAGGTGAGTTGAATGTGTCGAGTATTATGTATATGAGTTTAGCAGTGCTTGAGCTACGATAGCTGATAGTTACAGTGTTAAGTGACTTCTGTATATTTAGTTTAGCGAGTTGAGCATAGTTGATTTTAAGCATGTTATACTGTAGGAGTTAAGAGAATTTGTTTAACATCCTAATGAAGGTTAACTGAGCTACTATAACTGGGGAGAAATCCTCTGCACTTTGAGAGTTGATGAACATACTGAGTCTTACTGTAGGAAATATCATAGTGTAGAAAGGCGATATCGCACTTTCGGAGGGGTTGCGGTGTGAGATATCGCAGGTTAAGAGTTAAGCAAGAGAGAAGGCTGTACATCGTCCTAGAAGCCGTGATGCGATAAGATTCAGTCCCATAGAAGAGTTAGCTAGGAAGAGAGAAACAACCCTTGCTGAGGGATCCCACTGGTTAATTATAGTCAGGAGGACCTAGGATGCTACAAAACCTGGTTGAGGAAACCTGATTCTTCAACCACCCCATCTAGGATCACTTCAGGTGAGACTTCAGGCCATTCTACAGTCTGTCACTGAAAGGGATAGTGAGCTAGGGGTTTTGTTGGTACGCTATAGTAAACCCGGGTCTGCCCAGAACAACCAACACCATTTAGAAATGTTGATTTGATATCCATTTGGTATACCTCCAATTTTTTGTAGCTGACAAACAATAAGAACATCCTAATTTCCTCCAATATGGCCACAGGTGCAAAATTTTCTTCAAAATATACTCCTTCAACCTAAGCGTACCATTTACATACCAATCTAGCTTTGTTCCTGATTACTTGTCCATTTTCATTTAATTTGTTTTTTACCACCCATTTAGTTCCAATGGCATTCTTGTTTTGTGGTTTTGGAACTAGTTCCCAAGTTTTATTCTTCTCTATTTTGTCTAATTCTTCGTTCATATAGCTTTCACCCAAATTTCATGATTGCATGCTTCTTTGATTGATCTGGGTTCAATACATGACAAAAGTGCTATTTTGGTTTGATACAACAATTGTCTTCTTGTGTTTACTACTATACTTTTATCTCCAATAATTAGGGCTTGAGGATGATTCTCTTGGGTTATTCTCGAGGGTTTCTTTGTGTCTCTTATTGGGGATTCTTCTATTATCTCTTCTTTTTTGGTATCTAATTCATCTTTTTATGTATCTTCCTTTTCTTGTACATCTTCTTGTGTATCAACTAACTCTTCATCATATTCATCTTCATCGTCATGTATGGTTTCTTGATGTTTGAATTTCTCTATTTTTAAATCATCCAAGTTAACATATGCACTCTCAACAATCTTGTGTAATCTAATATTGTAGCATCTATATGCATTTTTGGTAGAAGCATATCCAATAAAGATACCTGCATCATATCTAGCATCAAAATTTTGAAGGTTCTCATCAAGCCTTTTTCTGTAAAACTTACTTCCAAAGACCTTGAAGTATGTTACCAGAGGAGTTATCCCAAACCACAACTCATAAGGAGACTTATTACCATTAATACTAATATGACCTCTACTTAATATGTGTATTGTTGTGTTTACATCTTCCCTCCAATATCCATCAGACACTTTTGCTTCATTGATCATAGTCTTTGCAGCCTCCTGAACTATTCCATTTCTCCTCTCAGCAATCCCATTTTCCTTATGTGTTCTGGCAGCAGAGAATTGTCTCTTGATTCCATTGGTTTTAAACAAGAGATCAAACTCTTTAGAGGTAGAATCACCACCATTTTCTATTCTACAACATTTCATTTTTTCCTTTATTTCATTTTCGACAAGGATTTTAAAGGCTTTGAATTTGATAAAAGCTTCTGATTTTTCCTTGAGAAAAGATACCCAAGCCATTCTAGTAAAATCATAAATGAAAAGCATAAAGTAGGATTCTCCTTGCAAACGTTTAGTCCTTGTAGGTCCATAGAGGTCAGTGTGAACCAGCTCTAAACGTTTTGAGGTTCAATGCTCTTTTTTTTAACCTTATTCTAGTTTTCTCCCATAATTGACAATGTCTACATATATGATTTGAATTCTTTGTGTTCTTTGGTAAGTTTCTTACTTTCTGAATATTGCTAACTTACACTAGATTATCAAAATTAATGTGCCCCAACCTTCTATGCCATAGCCAATTTTCATCCACTAAATTCATATGACACTTCTGAGACTATCTTGTATTTAGTATGTATACACTTTCTGGAGTGCTCAAAGCAACACCAACCAATTTTCCTAAGTTATTTCTTCTTATCTCACATTTCTGAGAATAAAAAATGCAAACGTGCCCCTAATCATAGGTTTGGCTAACACTTAATAGACTAGGATTCATATTTTATACAAGTATCAAATTTTTGGCTTTGTCTTTTCCCACATTCACAGTACCTTTCCCAATAATATTACCTAAAACATTGTCACCAAATGTAACTCCACCCTTTTTTTTAATCTTAAAAACCTGTCCTTATCTCATGTCATATGTTTTGAACACCCACTATCAACATACCAGAGATCTCCTTTATCTTGTGTTCTCAAGGAAATAAGACATTCCTCTTTTAATGTTATTTCTCTCCACAACTTCTTTTGCTCTCTAATATCCTTTGATCTTTATGATATTTCCATTAATCTACACTTGCTTTCTTTATGTCCATAGTTATGACAATTGAAGCATTCTAAATCCCTTTCTTATAGAGGTGCAAATGAGTTATAATTTCTTCTCTTAACTTGACTAACTATTTGATTTCCCTTGAGGTTATATTTTTTAACCTTCAAAATTTTCTTTTCATATGCTATACAATTCATAGCTTTGTGTCCAAATTTAGAGCATGCAAAACAATAACGAAGGAAAATGTGAGGATACTTGTTTTGGTAAATCTTGTTTGGAGTTCTTTTGCATTCCTTCTTGACGGGTGGAAATGATTTTCTGAAGTTATGAGCAATCCTTGTCTTTTCTTCCTCTTTCTTCATGAATGTACTAAGAATAACAGTTGCAAAAGATTTTGAGTTAACTTGATTTTATTCTTGAGAATAACCTATTCCATTTTTGTTACTTGGATATCTTTCTGTGGTTATAATATCATCTAAAATTTTATAACTACTTTCATATCTATTTTGAATAAATGTTGCATCAAGATCCTCTTTTAAGTGAACTAATTCTGCCTCTATTCTTTCACATATTAGTTGTTTTTCTTGAAGATATTTCTCCAACCTTTCTTCTATCCTATTTGCATCTTGAATTTGGTGTTTCAAATTGCTCATGATTTTCTCCATTTCTTTTTCTTTATGTTCATGCTCTTCATGTTGTTCAACTACAAAAAATTTCAGCTGTCTATATTTGTTTTTGTATCTTCTTAACCCATCAGAAGAACTAAGTAGTTATTCTTTCATAGTAACCTTTGTTTCATATTTTGACACTTCCTTATGCTCAATTTCTTCTATCTCATTAGACTCTTCAATACCTAGAAAATGGACTTCCTCATCAGTGTCACTAACCTCAGATGAACTGTTGTCTTCTTCTTTTGAGTAGAAATTCTTTTTTCCTTCATAATTTTTATTATAGTGGAATTTTCCCTTTTTTCTTGTATTGTTTGTTTTTGTCATATTCATACTCAGATTCTTCCTTGGGATAAGGAAATTTGGCTTGAAAGTTCCCAATTCTTCCATAATTAAAACATTTCAAGGGAATCTTGCCTTTGTACTTCCTTTATCCTTTATGAAGTTTTTTAATAAAATTGGCTTCTTCTTCATCATATTTTTCATTATAGTTAGTCTGAGGTTTTTGCTTCTGACTTTTTGTTTTCTTGACCACCTTGAAAGTTGCTTCTCCTTTTGGGAGATTATCAATACCTAGTCTTAATTCATAATCTGTGAGGATTCAATACAATTCATCCATGGTAAGATCTTCTAGCTTCTATTAGTCTTCAAGAGTGGATACTTTGGGATGATATTCCATATGCAGTGTTCCTAGTATATTTTCAACTAAATCATAGTCTGGTATTTCTACCCCCAAATGTTTGATTGTACTAACAAGATTATCAATTCTTTTGAAGTACTCTGAAATATTTTCTTCATCCTTCATTTTTAGAAATTCATATTGTACTCTGAGAGATCAAAGTTTTGCCATTTTTACTTTGGAGTCTCACGCATATATGTTTTCTGATTTTCCCCAGATATCTTTTGCACTTTTACAGGTTAGTACTTTTGCAATACCCTTCTTACTTATTCTGTCTTGTAATGTATTTAAGGCCTTTCAATGTTCCCAAAATTTATTCCTGTCTTCTGCTTCTGTGGGGGTTACTTTTGGAACATTATATCCTTCTTCAACTAATGCCCAAAATTCCATTCCAATGGACACCATATATTTTTTCATTCTAATCTTCTAGAAAACATAGTATTCACCATCAAATATGGGAATTATTAATGACATCTTCATATGTTGACCCATAGTGGTTGTAATAGTATCTTCCTTCCAGTGGTTAAACTGTGGTGAAAGAAATTTGATCTAATACCAACTGATGAATTAGGTCTTTTCACTAAGAGGGGAAGGGGGGGTGAATTAGTGACAGAAATTCAAACACAATTTCTTTTATTTTAGAAAATGTAAAAACAAATTTGGACACAATGTTTTAACATGGAACCCAATAAGGTAAACAACCAACATGTTTCTATTATCTGCAAAATTTTGTTTTTACAATGTACAATAGAAGGAATATGGCATATTACCTTATGTATAAACACCAACTAATCAGGATGCACCCACACCCTTATTTAGTCAATTACAAATTGATAAGGAAGCACCTACTCCCCTGCAAGCATTATCCTTCCCTAGAGCCACCCTTGCACCCTTGAATTTTTTGTTTCTTTAATTCTAGAACAACATATACTCTTATTTGGTCTATGTATTCATAGATCTAAACTAACAGAGACACTTTAATTCTACTTAAATAATTCTTCTCAATATCAATACAACAACATATCTTTTCGAATTTATTCATGCCTCTTCAATCTGGACAAACACATCTTTTCCAAACCAACATACTCTTCCATTTCTCTATGCCTTATTTTTAATTCTGTCTTTTTAAATTTAAGCTTCTTTAATGAATTACTTAATTGACAAACCATCTTTAGACCCGCAATCTCTCTTCCTCTGCGGGATCCATGTGGATTTCCTTACGTCAACTTACCTTCCATATACAGGAAGCGAGCTTCATCATGTCCTCTATGGGATTCTCTTTCTTCCCTGTAGGAATCCTCATGCTATATTTTCCTCTACAGGAATATTAAGCTCATGAGAGCTTAACTAAGAAACGGTGGATGTACTTCACCTTTTCTATAGGCATAGAAGCCTTGTCTAGTGTTTAACCTAAGCACTCATGATTTCTTCATGTGGGGATCACTTCCTGTCTCCCTTCAATATTTTTTCACTCTGGTCTGACCAAGGAATATGGCCTATGCGTTCCAAATTATTTTGCAACATCAAACAAATAACCCAATCCTTGAGGTTTGAGATCTTCTGCCACCTAGATTTTAATATTTTCTTGTTTCCACAAGCATTCTTCCACAGTCATTAGGATTCCATAGTTTTATCATTCCACAATTCAACTTTCCACACTAGCCTTTCCACACCAATCATTCTCCATGTGGATTGCGTAAATCGAAAAACACAAATTTTCCAAGACTTGGTCTTTTTTATTTTTGGATTTCCTCTTTTCAGACTGGCCTTTCTATAGATCAGGTCCTATCACTGAGAGGGGGGGGGGGTGAATCAGTGACTAAAATNTGATTTAACCTAGAACCCAATAAGGTAAACCACCAACACATTCCATTATCTGCAAAATTTTATTTTTACAATATACAAAAGAAGGAAGATATTTTCTTCCCTTTTGGATCAGCACCAACTGATTAGGATGCACCCACACCCCTATTTAGTCAATAAATTGACAAGGAAGCACCCACTCTCAGGCAGGAACCAACCTTCCCTTGCTCCACCCTTCCACCTTTAAATATGACAAACCATGCACACAAATAAGAACATCTGTGACACAGTCAATTTGGACTCAGTCTTGAATCAGGAAAACTGAGACACTTTTCTCCATCTTGAAATTTTTCTTATAAATACTTTTAACATCATGTATCTCTTCATTACAATCGGATCTCTTCATTTCTGGAAACTTGTGTCTTTTCACAATCACACCCTTCCAAATGGTCATGCCTCTTCAACTCTCTATTATTAAATAATTAATTTATATGTCTGTCTATTACATATCTTAATTAATTAACTAATTAAAACTTTTATTGATCATCCTTCATCTTAACCCAACAACCTTCCTTCACTCTTTACATGTAGACTCCATCTCTTCCAAAATGTGAGCTTCATCTTTTATGGATTCCTTTACCTTCAGAAACATAGGCTTCTTCTTTCTTTCATTCTTGCTGGCTTCTTCATGCCTTCTATGGGAACCTTGTGGGATTGGATCTTCCTCTACAGGCATCATTGGCCCTTTCTGGGCATCCATAACCCTCTATGCGGGCATATTAAGCTCTTGCAGGATTATTCCTTAAGCCCTTGTGGGAACCTGGGCCCAGAGGCACTATTCTTAGCCCTTGTGGGCCACTTTTCAACACTTAACCACATCGTTTGTTTATCAGCAACCAATCCAAGATCCCATCCACCGTTGCGGCTTGAAACATATAAAGTTGTCCACCGTAGTGGCTCAAAAGTTGTAACCCATCTGTCGTAGCGGGGAAAAAGAAATCAGAAACCTTTCCAACATTCAAACAAAAAATACACCCACTGTTGCAACTTGAAACATAAGAATATATCCACCGTAGAGGCTCGGACTTAGAAAAACATCCACCGACAGACGTCCGCCGTAGCAGCTCGAACTTGAACAATTATTCGTCGTAGCGGCTCGGATTTTGACAAATCGCCCGTTGATCGGTTCCTACATGTTTTCGAACCGTTGATCTTTTGATCATATTTTACTTTTGGCCATTGATCCTTTTCTATCTCACCTTTCATCCATCCAATCATGCCCGCTGTAGTGGCTCGGATTTGAACATCCATTCACCATAGAGGCTTGGATTTGAACACCTATCCACCATAGTGGCTCGTATTTAGACAAACCACTCGTTAACATAAAACTCTTTCTACGAGGCCAATTTTGGGACAAATCCTAAACGTGAAACTCGATCTTCCACTGTCTATTTTTTGATCTGATGGTTGTTGAGTCTTTATCTGCAACAATTCATAGCTCTGTGTTTTCCTTCCCAGTCGCTTCATACTTCATCATTTTATTCTTTAAATGACAGTATTCAAGAATGCACATTTTTACTCCAATGCAGACTTCAAAAACATGTCGGATAAGGCATCTACATAATGGATAGCTCCACAAGGTATTCACCAATTCATATCAACTCTATGATAGTTCATGGTGATCTTCTTCACATATCACTGCTCAACATACATTGTTGATCCATCATACATCAATGTAATATCAACACATCCCTACTAGCGTGCATCCATTGAGCTTGGATTGGAGAGGATACAATTCCTAATATTTTCCTAATATATTTAAAAACATCTCTACTTAAATGTTTTGTGAAAATATATGTCACTTGTTCTCGTGTTGAGACATATTCCAGTCTAATTTTCTTGTTTGCAGCCTTTTCTCTTAAATAGTGAAACTTTATTGGAATGTGCTTTGATTTTGAGTAATGAACAGGGTTTTTAGGTAGGATTATAGCACTTGTATTATCACAGTAGATAGTGATGGGTTCTTCAAACACTATTTTGATGTATTGTAAAGTTTGTCTCATCCATTCAATTTGTGTGCAACATTTTGGTGCTGCAATATACTCTACTTTAGTGGTAGACATAGAAATTGAGGTATGTTTCTTGCTTTTCAAAGCTACCAGTGATTCTTCCAAGAAGAAATCTCCTTGACTTGTACTTTTTCTGTCATCTACATAACATGCCCAATCTGCATCTAGGTAGGATTTTAGGGAGAATGTATCCTTTCTAGGATACCATAATCCAAGTTCTATGGTTCCTTTTAAATATCTGAAGATTCTTTTTACAGCTTGAACATGGCTCTCTTTTGGTTCAGCTTAAAATCTAGCCATCGTTCCATAAACGTCCTTGACATATGGTATGGAGGCTATTACATATAGTATACTCCCAATCATGGATCTATAATGTTTTGGATCTACATCCTTGGATTCATCTTCTTTGCTTAATTTGCAACCTACTGTCATAGGTGTAATAATAGGATTGTGATCCTCTAGCTGAAATTTCTTCAACATATATATAATATAATTGGACTGATGAATAAAGATTCCCCTTTTCCACTGTACTATTTGCAATCCTAGAAAGAAATTCATTTCACTAAGCAAAGACATTTCAAATTCTTGATGCATCCTCTTAGAAAAATCCTCACTCATATTTTCATCATCACTCCCAAATATAATATCATCAACATATACTTCTACAATAATCAAGATATCATCAACAATTTTACAATAAAGATTACTATCTGTTGATACTCTTTTGAAGCCTCATGTTTGCAGATATGAGTCTAGCCTTGGATACCATGCTCTGGGTGCTTGTTTTAACCCATATAGCACTTTCTTTAGTTTACATACACAGCCTCCTTTATCAAATAATTGAAATCCTTCTGGCTTCTCAATATACACTTCTTCTTCTAAGTTTCCATTGAGAAAAGTTGACTTGACATCCATCTGATATACTTTGAACTTATTGTAACTAGCAAAGGCTAAGAGCATCCTAATTGCCTCTAATCTGGCCACAAGTGCAAAATTTTCTTCAAAATCTACTCCTTCAACCTGAGCATACCCTTTACATATTAATCTAGATTTGTTCCTGATTATTTTCCCATCTTCATTTACGTTGTTTCTAAACACCCATTTAGTTCCAATAACGTTCTTATTTTTTGGTCTTGGAACCAATTCCCAAGTTTGATTTTTTTCAATTTGGTCCAATTCTTCATTCATAGCTTTGACCCAATTCTCATCTTTGCATGCCTCTTTAATTGAGCTTGGCTCAATACATGAAAGTAGTGCTATCTGTGTTTGACACAACAATTTTCTTCTTGTTTGTACTCCTGCATATTTATCTCCAATGATCTGGCTTTTAGGATTATTCTTTTGAATTATCCTCGAGGGTGTATTGGTGTCTCTTCTAGGAAATTATTGAGTATCATCCTCTTCTCTGGTACCTATTTCATCTTCTTGTATGTCTTCTTCTTCTTATACATCTGTTTGTGCATCAACTGGCTCCTCATCATCTTCACTTTCATCATCAAGTATACTCTCTTGATGTTTGAACTTCCTTGCTTTTAAATCATCTAACTTAACATCAACACTCTCATCAATCTTATGTAGTTTGAAATTGTAGCATATGTATTCATTTTTGGTAAAAGAATATCCAAAAAATATACCTTCATCAAATCTAGCATCAAATTTTCCGAGATCCTCATCAAGCCTTTTGATGTAACATTTACTACCAAAGACCTTGAAGTACTTTACAGAAGAAGCTCTCCCAAACCATATCTCATAAGGAGTCTTATTACTACTTCTCCTAAGCTGATATTTATTTAAAATGTGTACTGTTGTGCTTACAACTTCTCTCCAATACCCATTAGACAATTTTACTTCATTAAGCATAGTTCTTGCATCCTCCTGGACTGTTATATTCCTCCTTTCATCAACCCCATTTTACTAAGGTGTTCTGGCAGGTGAAAATTGTCTCTTAATACCATGAGTTTCACAGAAGAGATCAAACTCTATTGAGGTGAACTCACCACCATTATCTGATCTAATACATTTCATTTTTGCCTCTGTTTCATTTTCAACAAGAATTTTAAAAGCTTTGAACTTGTTAAATGCTTCTAATTTTTCCTTGAGAAAAAATACCCAATCCATTCTAGTAAAATCATCAATGAATAACATAAAGTAGGACTCTCCTTGCAAGATTTTGGTTCTTGTAGGTCCACAGAGGTCAGTGTGAACTGTCTCTAAATGCTTCGAGGTTGAATATTCTTTTGTTCTGAACCTTTTTATAGATTGTTTCCCTAGATTCCAATGTCTACATATGGGATTTGAAGGTTTTTTTATCTTTGGAAAGTTTCTTACTGCCCCAAGGTTGTTGTCTTTTACTAAATTTTCAAAGTTAATGTGTCCCTACCTCCTATGCCATAGCCAGCTTTCATCTACTAAATTTACATGACATTCCTCATTTAGTTTTGTGTTTAGTATGTATACATTCTCAGGAGTTCTAGATGCAGTACCAACCAATTTTCTCGATTATTTTCTCCTAATCTCACATTTCTTGGAATCGAAGATGCATATGTGTCCTTGATCATAGTTTTGGATGGCACTTAATAGGCTAGGTTTCATATTTTCAACAAGCAACACATTTTTGGCTTTGGCCTTTCCCACATTCACAGTGCCTTTTCCAAGAATGTTACCTGAAGCATTGTCACCAAATGTAACTTTACCCTTATGTTTGTTTAATTTCAAAAACTTGTTCTTATCTCCTATCATGTGCTTTGAACACCCACTAGCAAGATACCAGATATCTCCTTTATCTTGGAATTTAAGGCAATGAGACATTTGTCTTCTGATGTTTTGTCTCTCCAAAGCTTTTTTTTCTCTTTAATGTCCTTTGGTCTTTCTGATATTTCCATTAATCTACAGTTTATTGCTTTATATCCATGGTTATGAGAGTTGAAGCATTCTAAATCCCTTTCTTCTAGAGGTGTAAATGAGTTATAAATTCTGCTCTTTACTTAACTAACTGTTTGATTGTTTTTGAAGTTATAATTTTTTTGCTTAAATATTTTCCTCTCATATGCTCTACAATTCACAGCTTTGTGTCCAAAATTAGAGCATGAAAAACGGTATCTAAGGAAAATGTAAGGATATCTGTTTTGATAAACCTTCTTTAGAATTTCCTTGAGCTCCTTCATGATGGGTGGAGGTGATCTTCTGGAGTTATGTGAATTTCTTGTCGTTTCTTATTCTTACTTTTTGAATGTACTAAGAAGAGAATATGGATAAGATTTTGGTCCAACTTGATTTTCTTCTTGAGAATAACCTATTCCATTTTTGTTACTTGGATTTCTTTGTGCAGTTATAATCTCATCTAAAATTTTAGAACTGATTTCATATTTGTTTTGAACAAATTTTGTATTAAGCCCTTTCCACAAGTGAAATAAATATGCCTCCATTATTTCACAAATTCATTGTTTTTCTCTAAGAGATTCCTCTATCCTTTCTTCTATCCTATTTTCTTCTTGAATTGTTTTGTTTCAGATTGCTCATGATTTTCTTCATCTCCTTTTCTTTCTGTTTATGCTATTCGTGCTATTCAACTATAAACCTTTTCAATTGTCTATATTTATTTTTCTATCTTTTCAATCCATTCAAAGCAATGAATAATTATTTTTCCATGTTGACCTCTCCTTCATCCTCTAACTCTTTCTTATGCTCAATTTCTTCTAGATCACTAGTTTCTTCAATACATAGAAAAAACACCTCATCATCACTATCACTAGCCTAAAATAAACTATTGTCTTCTTCTTCATTTGAATAGTAGTTCCTTTTTACTTTGTACTTTTTATTATAGTCAAGTTTTCCTTTTTTGTTATATTGTTTACTTTTGTCATGTTCATCCTCAGTGTCTTTCTTTAGAGAAGGACACTTGGACTTAAAGTGCCCAATTTTGTCACAATTAAAACACTTGAAGGGGAGATTGCCTTTATACTTTCCTGATCCCTTCTGAAGTTTCTTAATAGATTTGGATTCTACCACATCATGTTATTCATTGTGGTCGGTATGAGTATTAAGCTTTTGATTTTTTATTTTCTTTGTCACTTTGACAGTTGCTTCTCCTTTTGAAGTATTATTTTGTCCCATTCTCATCTCATATGCAATGAGGATTCCATGTAGTTGATCTATTTTCATGATATCAAGATCATCTCGTTCTTCTAAGGTGGATATTTTTTAGTCATACTTCATTGGTAGTGTTCTTAGTACCTTTTTAACCACTATTTTTTCTTTTAATTTTCCTCCAAGACCTTTAATAGCATTGACTACCTCATCTACTTTAAGAAGGTATTCCCCAATATTTTCTTCTTCCTTGATTTTAAGGCTCTCAAACTATCCCATGTATATCTGAAGCTTGGATTCTTTGAATTTAGAATCACCTCCATAGATAATATTTAACTTATCCCAGTCTTGCTTGGCAGTCTTGCATCTCATAAATTTGTAAAAATAGTGTTTGTCAATCCATTCAAGATTGCATTTAGGGCTTTGGCATTACCATCATACTCGCCTAGTTCCTTTGGATATGTAGGTACTTGGTATCCTATTTTATACTTCTCTTGAGTTGCTTCCCACACCTTCCATCCAAAATACATCAGATGGCACCTCATCCTCACACTCCATTATGCATATTTTTCTCCTGTAAAGAGTGGAGGTTTGTTAGTGGCTAACCCTTTTGTTGAACCATGGAGGTCTTTAAGTAGGATATTCCTTCCAGTGGCTAAACTATGGTGAAGGAACTGACTCTGACACCAATTGTAGATCAGGTCATATCACTGAGAGGGGGGCCTGAATCAGTGACTAAAGTTTAAACAATTTTTTCCAATATAAAAATAAATTCTTAACACAATGATTTAACGTGGAACCCAATAAGGTAAACCACCAACACGTTCTATTACATGATTTTTTTTTTTACAATATACAATAGAAGGAAGATATTTTCTTCCCTTTTGGATCAACACCCACTGATCAGGATGCACCCACAACCCTATTTATTCAATAAATTGATAAGGAAGCACCCAATCCCCAGCATGAACCAAACTGCCCTGGCTCCACCCTTTCACCCTTAAATATGATGAACCATGCACACAAATAAGAACATCTATGCCACATTCAATTTGGACTTAGTCTTCAATCTTGACAACTGAGACACTTTTCTTCATCTCGAAATTTTGGTTATAAATAATTTTAACAGCATGTATCTCTTATTTACAATCACATCTCTTCATTTATGGAAACTTGTGTATTTTCACAATCACACTTTTTCAAATGGGCATGCCTCTTCAACTCTCTATTATTAAATATTTAATTTATATTTCTATCTATTACATATTTTAATTAATTAACTAATTAAAAATTGTATTGACCATCCTTCATCTTAACCCAACGAGCTTCCTTCAATCTTCACATGCGGACTCCATATCTTCCAAAATGTGAGCTTCATCTTTTCTAGCTTCCTTTACCTTCAGAAACACATGCTTCTTCTTCCTTTCACGCATGTTGGCTTCTTAATTCCTTCTGTGGGCACCTTGTGGGATTCCTCATGCTAGCTCTTCCTCTGTGGGCATCATTGGCCCTTTTTGGGCATCCATTGGCCCTTCTTGGGCATATTAAGCTCTTGCAGGCTTATTCCTTAAGCCCTTGTAGGAATATGGGCCCATGGCTACTCTTCTTAGCCCTTGCGGGCCTCTTTTCAACACTTAACCACATCGTTTGTTTATTGGCGACCAATCCAAGATCCCATCCATCATTGTGGCTTGAAACATATAAATCCGTTCGCCGTAGTGACTCAAAAGTAGTAACCCATCCGGTGTAGCGGGGAAAAAGAAATTGAAAACATTTCCAACATTCGAACCAAACATTCACCTGCCATTGCGACTTGAAACGTAAGAATATGTCCGTCATAGCAGCTTGGAATTAGAAAAATGTTGGCTGACAGAATTCCGTCGTAGCAGCTCAGACTTGAAAAATCGTTCACTGATCGGTTCCTGCACATTTTCGAACCGTCGATCTTGTGATCGTCTTTTACTTTTGACCGTTGATCTTTGTCTATCTTACCTTTCATCCATTCTATCATGTCCATCGTAGCGGCTCGGATTTGAACATACATCCATCGTAGCGGCTTGGATTTGAACACATATCTGTCATGGCAGATCAAATTTAGACAAACCAACCACTAACATAAAATTCTTTCTCTGCGGCGAATGTGGGATAAATCCCAAACACGAAACTCAATCTTCCACCATTGATTTTTTTATCTAATGATTGTTGAGTCTTTATATGCAAGAATTTGTAGCTCTGTGTTTTCCTTCCTAGTCACTTCATACTTCATCATTTTATTCTTCAAATGACAGTATTCAAGAATGCACATTTTTACTCCAATGCAGACTTCAAAAACATGTGGGATAAGGCATCTACACAATGGATAGCTCCACGAGGTATTCACCAGTTCATAGAAACTCTATGATAGTTCATGGTGATATTATTCCCATATCACTGCTCAACATACATTGTTGAGACATCATACACCACTGTAATCTCAACACCTCCCTACTGGCATGCATCCACTGATATTTTCAAAATTCCCCTTAAACATGAACATAAGGCCATATCTGCTTCTATCATCCATAGCTCTATTTGTTGTTCTTCTCACATTATCTAGTTTCCATCAATTACAACTTGAACACTGCCATATTTCCAACAATTTCTGCACTAGCCTTTCCTCTTGTGGATTTTGGAAGTCAGAAAATAATCTTTCCAATTTTTAGATCTTCTATATTTCCACCTTTTTGTTTCTGCATTAGTACTTTCGTTGTTGTCTTCCCACAACAACCGTTCTGCAACAGACTTCCCGTTTTATTCCTTTTTCGTAATGTAGATATCAGAATGTCAACTTTTCATGACTTTGACTTTTTGCTTTCTGTAGTTCCACAGCCGCAGTTATTTTCCAAACCATCGATCTGCTTGCAGAACTATTCTCAACCACCTAATCTTAATTATTTGCAGAAATTATCCCCAGCCATTGGATCTCGTGTGGGAAGCTTCCTGAGAGTTCATTTCTTAACTATTGTGTAACTTGACCTCCTCCTTTTTCCCTTTGAAGATCTTATCTACAGTTGTATATTTACATGCGGCTTCAATCTACTATCACCTACAGAACACTTATGGAACCGTAGATCATTTGGTGCATGATTTGTGTAGTTCATCTTGAGATCTCTACATGACTCCTCTATCTTCAAATACATGAGGTCCCTTCATGTTCAACACATGGGCATACTTCTCTACTGTCCTAAGAGGTTCCTCAATTTCAATCAATTCCATCCTATATTGCCATGTTTCCGACAAAATATTGATAGCAACACTAGTGGATCATATCCCTAGACAATAATATTGGACTATATATGGTTTTAATATTAATATTATATCCGAATGAAATTCATAATATATATANGTTGTCCACATTTGACCCACTAATACTAATGGTTATGCTATAAAAGTGTTTTTGTCCACTAACCCACTCCATTCCTTATTATATGTAGTCAATGTTCCCCTTTATGCTACATTTATGGGGTAATTATTGTATTTCCATGTTTCAAGGAGACCGAGTGGTTCCTCTTGAGGATTTAGTGAATTTTCTCATTAAAGGTCCGACCCCAAGCCTCTAAACCAACTCTATCACCATCATGATGATTCATTTCACACTTTTTGACAAGCCTAGCAACTTTATGGTCCATTTAGGTTCATTTCATCTCATTATGGCCACTACTATGAGTTACACTAGGAACAATGTCATAGATTAGGGAAATTTGTCAATATGAGCCAACATTAATGTGTGATAATGAAATCTCCACTAAGTATATTGATTTTGTCTCTTGAGAGCATCTATATATTTTACTCATTTTAATGAAAAATATCATAGTGGAAAACTTCCCACTAGAGTGATTTTCTTCTAGTGTTATATCCAATATTTCTTCTCTATTCTTGCTATCTCTTTGTGCAAATAATTCTAAGTGATATTGTTTTTGCTATCGAGATCTAGGATGGATTTTCACATGACTCAGAACTTTTGTTGGCATGTTGTGCATTCCAAAATCTTATAGGTCATTTATAGCTTTTATTTTGGTCATTAATTTGGTCATATTTTTTGTCATTAATTTGGTAGTATATTTGGTCATTAATTGTGACAATTAATGACCAAATTAATGACCAAAATACAAGCTATAAATGACCAAACTAAATATGGGCACATTTTTATTCATGTGATAAGAGGCCAGAAACTAGACACCATTGATGACCAAAACAAAATTAGTCATTTATATGCGGATTTTGGTCATTCTTTTGGTCACTTGTCTCTCAGTTTGTAGTAGTTCTTGTGACAAGCATTTTTGTTAATATTGAGGGAGAAGATAAATCTAGTAAACCTCCTCCCAAAATATACTAAATAAGCCATTGAATTAGAAAAGGATAATTCTCCAAAAAAAATTCATACAACACCACTACTCCTCTATATGCCCAAGTTACCAAGAACAATGTCAAGGTTAAATAATCTACAAAATGAGTTTATCAAACTATCAATATTGATGATAATTCACTTGACACTCATTCCAAACAACATCATATATTTAGCATTACTTCTTGGATACAATAAAATTCCCAAGAGGATTTACAAAAAACTAAAAGTAAAACTCCCATTGTTCTCCCTCTACAGTCCGAGGATTCTAAACCTACCCAATAAAATCAACCTTTTATTCATGATTTTTATGCATTAACTAAAACTCAAACTAGTTTGGAATAATCCTCTCAGTTATGCCCTTCAACACATGACTAGTCATTTCCCATCATCAACACCACAAACCTTTTAACTTCTACAGTTGAGGGGTCAACATATTTTGGTGTAAAGGTCAATGTAGTAGTTTTGGGAGATTATTTTTTCAATAAGAAACAAAAAACATTAATCAAAATAGGTTACAAAAGGATAGAAGGAAAAATTCTAGAAGAACCAATTTCAAGCAATATCATTTGGAAATCATCTTCCGATGATCGACAAATTGGGGCAATAAAAGTAGTTGTAGCCTGAGGGTATTTTGCAGGGGCCAATTATGACTTTGTGTTTGTTCTGAGAAAGGATTTGGATGAAGAAATATAAAATAATATGAGAATGTAGAGTGAAAAAAAAGCTATGTAAGAAAACATAAACCAACAAATACAACAACTTAAGGTTCAACATGATTTAGAGTTACACATGCTGCAAGAAAATGTTTAGCAATTATCAAGGCAAAAAATATTGCAGAGGCATAAGTAATTTAGAAATCTACTGAGATAGCTAATATTAAAACATAAATGGAGGAAAACAAGGAGTACCATACTTCCTGTATATTTTTCATACTTACTAATAAGGAATTTAAAGACAAAGTTATCGTTTGCAATGAAAGTTTATGAAAGACTCACATCTCATTTTTTTGAGCTCTTAATGAAGTACATGATGATTTTAACACTTTTGAGCATCTAGAAAACCTATTGGAAGATCATGTAAGTAGCGTAAAAAGGTTGATTTTATTTATGAGAAAATATGTGAATGGAAGAAGCACATAAAGAATGTTCCCCGATATCTAATCTATCTAGATTCCATGAAGCTCATGAGAGTTTAAATATGAATAAAATATATGGAATATTCTTGATTGTACATATTATACAATCACGAAAGGTAAGAAAATTTGTGCTAGGAAGTGGATTCTAACAAATGAATACATGGAACATTTAAGCATTCCAACCTTTGATGAGTTAGCTGACGCATGCCTATATAGCTTGAAGATAGTTGAAGTAGACAAACAAAGAGATTAGTGAGTAACTACAACTCAAAATATATCTCAGATATATATCTCTTTGTTTAAATGGTTTTTAAAAACTCCAGCTTAACTTCGAGTTAGTTTACAAGGGTTTCTAGATAGTTGGCTGAAAATTCATTTCAATAAGATAATGTCTCTCTTATGTAAATATAAACTATAGTTAGAGCATGCAACCTATCCATATATTACTAATATGTGGGATGCTTACTTGTTGGGCCAGGAAAGGTGCAGAAAGAAGGAGCCGGTGCGCAAGCAAGGAAGGAAAGTTGTGTGCACGACAAGAAGGAAGGTAGGTCGCGAAGGAAGTAAAGGAACTGGTGTAGAAGGATAGGAAATGCACACGACGAAGGTAAGGAAATCTTGCAGGCATGCAGGAAGGTAACGACCAGAAAGCAACAAGCCATGAATATTATGGCTGCTAAATTCGGCATAATACTATGGACAACACATGTATGAAGGAATATTTGTAAGTCAGGACGATAGTGCCTTGTGTTAGCGCATGATAGTTAGTAACCATTTTTTACAGCTGAACATGACCTATAACAGATGAGAAGTATGTAGTCAACCCTGCATGGTCCTGTAGAATATATAAATAGGAAGAACCCACTCTGTATAAGGGTTGGTGTTTTTTGTGGTTAGTTGATTGGTTGTTCATTCACCAATTCACTTAGTTTTGTTAAGGAAGTTAGGGTTAGAGGAAAATCATACTCAGAGAATATTTTGGTAGCGGTAGAAGGTTGTTGAGTCGTAGATCTTGAATTTGTGCACATAGAGCGCTATAAGTAGAAGGAATCTGCAACTGAGTGCACAGAATGTAGGTAGAAGAGTCGATCCAGGATGTGTGCAGATCAGTAGGAGTAGATAGAAGAATAAACCAAAGAGCATGATAGAAAGAATATTGAGCCAAAAAGACATATCATAATATTAGTCTGCAGGTTGCAGACTGCAAGGTGCTATATCCATTTCTCATGCCAGATGAAGAGCACCTTGGCGGTTTTTCCCAGATGGGTTTCCACTTTAATTCTTTTATTGAATGATTGATTGATGTTGAATGTTTATATGAATATAAAGTATTTTCTTACTATAAATTGATGAGTTACTGTTGAATGTATGGTGCCATTTTATTAATCAGAGAATGAATGATTTTTAAAGCGTTGTTGGAATGTGTGAATAATTTATGGTTAGTTTACTAAGTTAAAGCATATGTCGGACACTGTCTACCAATGTAAGGAATCAGTTGTGTTGCACAAGTTGCGCTAGTTGGTGAGATTAAGGACAAGGTCATGTCGTGTGCGCTATCATTCAGTTTTGCCCTTTCACATAGTAATAGACTTTGTCGCCATTTTTCCTTCATCATGCACCTTGGCAGCATGCCAAGGGAATATAACCCCTCACCAACTGTGGAAACATGGTTCTTGCAGTTACCCATTAGATATCTCGGGTGAGACTGTGCCTACCTTGTAGGTGTTTCCGGTTGAGCTTGATCTGTTGGGACAATGTATTGTGGTGTCTTGTTGGTATTATGTTGTTATTGAACGAGAAAAGAAGGAGAAAGAGGCCAACAAATGGTTCCATTGCTGGAACCATTTGAAGATAGTTGAAGTAGACAAACAAAGGGATTAGTGAGTAACTACAATTCAAAATATATATCAGATATATATCTCCTTGTTTAAATGGTTTATAATAACTGCAACTCAACTCCAAGTTAGTTTACAAGGGTTTCTAGATAGTTTGTTGAAAATTCATTTCAATAAGATAATGTCTCTTTTATGTGAATCTCAACTACAATTAGAGAATGTAACCTATCCATAGATCACTAAGATGTGGGATGTTTACTCTAAGTGGAAAGAGTTTGTTCGAAATTCAGGTTAATATGAATGATAGTGATGTGTTAGATAATCATAAAAGAAATTCTCATTTTATGAATATGTGATTCTCTTTATTACAATACTTTTCACCTTTTGATGGGCAGGATAAACTGGAAAATTGTTGGTTAAATTTCTTACTCAAGAGCGTTAACACTAAAATGTGTTCACCTAGCCCTCCATGGTCTAAACCATATACATACATCATATTCCTACCATATTTCCATTACTGTTTACCTTCACAATTGTATTTCCACCAAAAATGGTCCAAAACATCATTATTTACTATGTTTTACCCTCACTCTCTCCCAAAAAGGGTTAAAAAACCCTAAAAGGGGGTCCAAAACCCTAAAAAAGAAAAAGGGTAAAAAAACCACAAATAAATACCATGGGTCACCACCTTGGGTCAAAAATCCATCGGACCATACTATAAATAAATTGTGAAGGGTTGTCCCAAAAGACCTTTTTCTTCATTCATGTGTGGTTACACTATGGCATTTGTGCTCTGAGGTATTCCACATACTTCCCTGCCATCATTCCCATTGTCATGCCATTTCCCATGGTGTATGTTGTGAAATTCTTTGTACCCACTTTGGATCCACTCCCTGTTTGACAATTTTTCATGGAGAAAAGTGGAGAACCAACCCATGGAGCTGCGGAACCACTTCTGAGGACAACTATAGTGGCTCATATTGCAGGAGAAAGGTGTGTATACCTTTTTGGTTATTGTGCTAGTTTAGTTGATATGCATGCTAAAATAATAAAAAATATTTTCTTTTAGTTGTTAGAGTAGTTTAATTTTCTGTTTTTCCATTTAACTCTTCCTTATGATCACATTGATCTAAGGTTGGTGCTTCTGTACATAGCTGGGGACAAATCCCCACAACAATTTTGGTGACTCCACTTAGTCGATCCATACATATATCAGTTTTTGTAGGTTTTCTGTGATTTTTTCTTATCTTCTACCACCAACTGTCATATATCAAGGCCCCTTGTGGTCGATCTAAACCATTGTTACATCAGTTCCTGCTAACCCAACCCTAGTCGGCTCTTTTGTTTACATATTTTCCTGTTCGGCCCGATTCATATTAATTCTATCAAAGCAATATTGGGACAAAGTATAAAGTAACAAGTGATTCAATTAACAAATTACACATGAAATGATGCAACAATACTATAATAGGAGGTTGCAGTTCTGTAATATCAGTAAAAAAATGAATAATACAATACAATGTCATGTAGAATGCATGAATTTCAAGCTAATTCGAATTCTCTTGAGGTTATTTGAATTGCATGGATGAGTGTAGCTTAAATAAATGTCAATCACAGTTGGCACACTTAGTTAACCACTGATCTAATCCATAACTGACTCTCACACCGAGTCCTAACTTAATGTGACTCAGCACATGTCAATGCATGTCCAACTCAAGGTGGTAGGGCATCCCTAACTCCAATTAGGTCTGATGAAGTTAACTGAAGCGACACTTGTCATCAGAAGTTGGTGGTGGCACCTTAGTTCACTCTAGTTCAACTAAATCAGCCCAAAATAGCCATATCCATGAAGGAGGTGCCTTTACAACTCATTTTAACTAATTTTTAGGTGAAACAAGAATCAATTAGCAAGTAGGTGGATTAATGACACTCAGATCACCCCATAATTGATCCCTGTTTGAAGGAGGAAACCCAGTAGGCCTCCCTGATTGAAGGATAAGTCTTAGTTGGCCTCCTTTACTGAAGGAAGGCATGGGTGTGCTCATGCTGATGTCATAGTGTGATCATATGATTCCAATTAAGTCAATTAAACTTGGGATAGTGGGTAAATAGGCCAAAATTGACCAAATAAGTGTGCATGTTGGGTGAATGAATCCAACACCCCCCCTTAATTTATATTCGAGATGAGTAAAAATTGTGGAAATTGAACCCAGGTGTTAGAACAATTACACTCACAACAATTGCCAATTACACATGAAAATTACTCACAAAAGGAGACTGAATATGGAGCAAAACATTAATCTGTATTGAATAAGTGTCCAATAGCCAACCATGTGAAGTCATAGGCTGCCACACTAAATAATTACATGAGAGATTCGAATGCATAAGGATTCCATTCAAATTTGGTCAAAAGCAGGCTTACTAAATCTAAGCAAATCCCCCATAGGTGCATAAAGCAGTTTCCAAAACTGTCTAGGAGCTGACGAATTGGAAAAATCAATTAGGAAAGATAATAGGTGGTGGAAGGACAACTCATACATGCTTTTCATAGGAGAAAAGAGTGGAGGATGATGAGGACAAAAAACAAGTTAACTTCACCTAGTCAAACTTTCCCAATTGCCTTAAAACTTAGAAAAAGCAGGCAATAAAGCAGAAAAAGCAGACATGCGCTAGGGAGGATAGGAATAAAGTAGATTTGATTCCAAGAGGTTTCCCAAGTGCTCCATGACTCAAATTTAGCAAGTTTGACCACTATGGATGTGTGGAGGACAACTTGCATAAGGTGGAATATGGAAACTAGGCAAATAAGACAAAAATTGGATTAATTAATGTATAAGGTAGCTAACTATGGGTTGATTATTCTAACACCCCCCCTTAAGCATGAATTATGAGTAAAATATCAGAAAATTATAGGGCCCAGCAACAAGGATTAGTCACCCTTTACATACTGCATGTCCATTTAACCAAGGAAAGAGGCAAAAACCCAGTGGGAAAAATCCTCCCTTAAACATGGACAGTAGAACAAAATTTGGAAATCTTGTCATCACTCATGCTTCATAGCATGATCATCAATCCGTAGTAGTGATTTGAGATTGCTGAATGTATTCTCACAAAAAACTTTGGTGAAGATATCTGCTACTTGTTCTGAAGATGAACAAAAGAGTAGGTGAATGATGCCATCATGCACAAGTTGTTTGATGTAGTGCATATGGATCTTAATGTGTTTGGTTCTTTGCTTCTGAATTGGATCATTGTAAATTCGAATGGTACTCTGATTATCACTATAGATAGTAGTTGAGTATTCTGATTCGAAGCCACACTCTCCAAGTAACCCCTACAACCAAAAACATTGAGTTGCTGCATTTACAAATCCTCTGTACTCTGCTTCTGTAGATGAGAGTGCAATGGAATTCTGTTTCTTTCTTGACCAGCTGATTGGCCCTTCAGCAAGCATGAACACATATCCTGATGTTTACTTTCGATCTGTGTTGTCACCTGCCCAATCACTGTTAGTAAACCCAATCAAATCAAGATCAGATTTATCTTTGTAGAAGATCCCATGAGTCCATGTTCCCTGAACAAGGTTAAGGATCCTTTTGGCTTCTCTCCAATGGATCTCATGAGGCTGATCCATGTATCTTGAAGCCACACTTACTACATAATAAATATCAGGTCGAGTATGTGTAATATACAACAAACATCAAATAAATTTCCTATACAGTGTATTGTTTACCATAGGTGAAGAATCAGCTTCTTCAAGCTTAACTCCTAAAAGGAAAGGAGTCTTGCTTGGCTTGCAGTCCTTCATACTGAATTTTTTCAGCAAATCCAAGGCATACTTGGACTGATGTACTTTGATTCCTTCTTTGTTTTGAGCAATCTTGAGCCCCAAGAATTGGCTCAATAAGCCAAAATCTGTCATTGAGAAGGCATGGTTCATTGCATCCTTCAAGAAAGCAATTTCATCCTTTGAGCTTCCTGTAATGAGAAGGTCATCAACATACAAAAAAATGATCATTAATGAACCATAAATCAGCTTCAAATAGACATTTGGATCTGACTTACATCGAACAAAATTCAGTGATAGCAGAAAGCTATCAATCTTGGCATACCAAGCCCTGGGGGCTTGCTTAAGCCCATACAATGACTTCTTTAGCCTGCACACAAGAGATGGGTTAGAAAAAAATACTTGAGGCTGCTGCATGTAAATCTCTTCAATGAGATCTCCATTCAGGAAAGCACACTTCACATCCATGTGGCGTACCTCCCACTGCTTTGAAGCTGCAATGGCTAAGGCTAGCCTGATGGAGTCCATCTTTGCCACTGGTGCAAAGGTCTCATTGTAGTCTATTCCATGTACCTATGAGTAGCCCTTGGCTACCAATATGTATTTTTACTTCAGAAGTGAACCATCAGCAGCAAATTTGGTTTTGTACACCCACTTACATTGACTAGATTCCTCCCTGGGGGAAGATCAACCAGCTCCCAAGTGTTGCTCTTCTGGAGTGAGCTGAACTCTTCTTCCATGGATTTTTGCCATATTGGATCATTTTCTACATATTCATATGTCTATGGATCTGATTCAATAATCAGATAGCATTTCTCTACAAACATAGGATCTTTCATGCACAGAGCACTCTCAAACTGAGATCTAGTCCTCCTAGGATCATTAGGATTTGGCTGCCCATTTTGGTCTTGTAGGACTGCTAGGATCTGAAATTAAATCATCATTATCAGACATATCAGAATCAGCATGTTCAACTATCTCTTCACTTACATTCAGAGGTTATGGTGGTGAAGAGGATTCTCCAACTTCCACTGTTGCTAGGGGCTCTTCTTGAAACTAAACACACCTTTAAATGAAGGCTTTGTTTGTGCTCAAATTTATCAGCTTGTACCCTTTTGAATCTTTAAAGTACCCAACAAATAGAAACTCTTGGATTTTGGGCTGTAAAGCCTTCCTCTTTTCTGTTGGAATTCTAGCCCAAGCCCTTGAGCCAAAAATCCTGAAATGGGTCACATCTGGCTTGTGCCCACTCCATGCTTTGAAAGGAGTCATACCATCAATATGTTTATGAGGCACCCTATTATGGATATAGGCTGAAAAATTTATAGCTTCGGCCCAAAACTTTGGTGGCAAAGTCTTAGCCTCCATCATGCAGGTTGCCATCTCTTTCTGTGATCTGTTCTTCCTCTCAGCAACATCATTCTGATGTGGTGTGTAAGGGATAGAATGCTACATCTGAATACCTGCATCTGCACAATATTGAATGAACTCAGAATTGACATACTCACCACCATTGTCAGATCTGAGGACCTTGATTTTCCTCCCAGACTGGTTTTCAACCAAAGCCTTAAAGACTTTCAAGAGGCCAAAAACTTCAGACTTGTGCTTTAGGAAGTAAACCCAGCAATACCTGGAAAATTTATCTATGAATGTCAATGCATTTTTGGCCTAACTCATTAACATATGAGGAAATGGTCCAGCAACATCACTGTGGATCAACTCAAGAGGTGCAGACGTTCTCTCATGACTAGCTTTCTCAAATTTATGCTCTGGGTGTTTTCCTAAGATGCAACCTTGACAGACTCCTTTGGAAAACTTAATCTTTGGTAACCCTATGACCATTTCTTTTTCACTAAGATCAGAAATATACTTGTAATTAAGGTCAAAAAATCTTTCATGCCAAAGCTTGCTTGCCTCATTAGCATGAATCAAAAGAGCAGAGGAGTTTGAGTAGGGTAGGAAGTGTGAGAACATGTATACCTTCGAAGTGTGATTTGCAAATCCTTTTGCAATTACTTTACCACTTGAGATATCTATGATCTCAACTTAATTAGGGGAGAATATAACCTTCTTTGGAGACCCTGTGTGGGTCATCTGATACACTGATAATAGGTTAGAGGCAAGACCTGGAACATACAACACATTGGTGAACTTACCATGGTCAAGATCAATCCTCTCTTTGCCCAAACTTTCAGTCAGAGAGTCATCTACCAGTACTATTGGTGGAACTTGCGACATGTCAAGTGAGGTGAATGCCTCCTTGGTCGAAACCATATGTCTTGAAGCTCTAGAATCAATGATGAAACTAGCTGAGCTTGATGTGCCAGCAACCAATGCATGAACTCTCTCTCTGTCTTCTGAACTTGATCCTCCTTCCCTCTTCTTTGAGTTGTTTGGAAGGGAGATGCCATTCTTCTCCAGGAGTTGGGTCAGCATGTCTATTTGATTCTTCATGTAGGAGCTTTCATAATTATTTCCCTTACTACAGTATGCGCACTTGCTCATTTCTCCTTTGTTCTTCTTCTTCTGGGGGTTCTTCTTGGAACCTTCAAGCTCCTCTAGAGACTTGTTCTTGTATCTCTTTTGCTCAGGTGGATTTTAAGATTTCGTATTGCTTTTTGAATCCACCCTCAAATCTCCAACAACCAGTGCTTGGTCTTTGGAAGGTTTGATGGTGCCCATAATCACCAGTTTATCTTGTTCTTGTGTGAGAGATTCCATGAAATATGCAAGGCTAGGAATTTTCCAAGCTCGAGCTGTCAACTATGTGGCATAGAAGGTCGATACAAACACTAAATAGTTAGGGCCAAGCTTTGAGAGTATGGCTAAAACCAGTTTTTCATCCTTCTTTTCAATCCCACATTGTTTTAGCTGCAAAACAAGTGCTTTGAACTTGGAAAAATAGAGTTGAAGAGATTCAAAGCAATTGGGACTCAGGGAGATCAATTCATTTTCAATTTGATGTCCCCTCATCTCATCTATTTTACCAAAAATATCAACAAGCTTCTCCCATACTTCATTCGGTGATGTCAATCCAGAAATATGGAAAAGGAGGTCTCTGGATATGCTCAGACACAGGAGACCATAGGCCTAATCCCTCCTGTTGTGCCATTTAATCTTCTCTGCAGCTACATTGGGCTTTGCTTCTATTTCCATAGTCACTCTGTAGAGGCCTTTCTCTCCTGTTGTGCCATTTAATCTTCTCTGCAGCTACATTGGGCTTTGCTTCTATTGCCATAGTCACTATGTAGAGGCCTTTCTCTCTCAACAGTATCTCCATCTCTGTTTTACATTCAAATAAGTTAAATGGAGTCAAGATGATCTTCTGAGAATGATCCATAGCTCAGAAATGGTCCCTTCAGTCAGCAGAATGCTCCCAGTCAATGATGTTGAACCCACAATAAAAATTTGAAGGAGAGAAATGAATCTACAAAGGCTCTAATACCATGTGTAAATTGAACCCAGGTGTTAGAACAATTACACTCACAACAATTGCCAATTACACATGCAAATTACTCACAAAAGGAGACTGAATATGGAGCAGAACACTAATCTGTATTGAATAAGTGTACAATATCCAACCCTGTGAATTCATAGGCTGCCACACTAAATAATTACATGATATATTCAAATGCATAAGGATTCCATTCGAATTTGGTCAAAAGAAGGCTTACTAAATATAAGCAAATCCCCCATAGGTGCATAAAGCAGTTTCCAAAACTGTCTAGGAGCTCAAGAATTGGAAAAATCAATTAGGAAAGATAATAGGTGGTGGAAGGACAACTCATACATGCTTTTCATAGGATAAAAGAGTGGAGGATGATTAGGACAATAAACAAGTTAACTTCACCTAGTCAAACTTTCCCAATTGCCTTAAAACTTAGAAAAAGCAGGCAATAAAGAAAAAAGAGCAGGCATGCGCTAGGGAGGCTAGGAATAAAGCAAATTTGATTCCAAGAGGTTTCCCAAGTGCTCCATGACTCAAATTTATCAAGTTTGACCACTATGGATGTGTGGAAGACAACTTGCATAAGGTGGAATATGGAAACTAGGCAAATAAGACAAAAATTGGATTAATTAATGTCTAAGGTAGCTAACTATGGGTTTATTATTCTACCAAAAATGAAATGCATGAAATGCTAGGGCCCCAGAAACAATGGCCATAGGTCACCCTGTAAAAAAATGTAACTCTAACAATGCTAAAAATAATTCTAAGTGAGGAAAGAGGGAAAACCCAGTGGGAACAAAAACCCCCCTCAAGCTGAACACTGAAGAAGTAACTGATCACCCTCATGAAATCACCCCAAATAGTGGATGGAGGTAAGTGCAATTTTCTCTGTAGATCTCTTCGTGAAGATATCTGCAATCTTCTCATCTGTAGGGTAGTATTATAGAACTATGGTCCTATCATGCACCAGGTCCATGATGTAGTGCATGTGAATCTCTATATGTTTGGTCCTCTTCCTGGTAACTAGATATGTGGAGATATTAATAGTACTTTGATTGTCACAAAATATGACTGTGGAAAAAGTAATAACAATATCTAACTTTGAAAGAATTCATTGCAACCAAATAGCTTGGATGCAAGCATTCACTGCTCCCCTGTACTCGACCTCTGCTGAATAAAATGCAATGGAGGATTTATTTTTGTTAGAAAAGAAAATGGGGCCACCACCAAACATAAAGACAAACCCAGAAGTGGAATTCTAAACAATAGAATCTCCTGCCCAATCTGAATCTTTATATCTAACCAAATCTAGCTCTGAATCTGCAACATAGTGAATGTCGTAGGATCTTATTCCCTGAATATACTAAAGGATACTCTTGGTTTACTTCCAATGAATGTCATGAGTCCTCTACATGTATCTTGATACAACATTCACAGCATAACATATATCAGGCCATGAATGAGTCAAGTAAAGAAAGCTACCAATCAGCTAGCGGTAGATAGTGAAATCCATGGGTGGAGTGCTTTTTCCGTCTTCAAGGATGAATCCTGAGAGGAAAGGGAATGGAGAATCCTTAAATTCAACCATGTTAAACTTAAATAACAATTATGAATTTATTTATACTGATTTAACACTATCCCATCAAAATTTTGTGCAATTTCAAGCCCCGAAAACCGTTTCAGTAGGCCCAAATTGCTCACCTCAAATGCATCATGGAGGGCAGTTTTTCTGAATGAAATGGAAGCAAGTGTGCTATTAGTAATAAAGATATCATCAAAATATTAAACAATGATAATTAAATGACTATAATACTGCTGTATATAAAAATTCATATCAGACTTACACCTTTGGAAGTTTTGTGAAAGCAGAAAGGCATCCATCTTAGCATACCATGATCGTGGGGCTTGTTTCAACTCGTATAAAGGCTTCTGCGATTTTCAAACCAAAGTAGGATATGAAATGTATCACTCCATATTCTTCATGTATATATCCTCATGAATATATCCATGTATAAAGGCACTCTTAACATCCTTATGATGCACCTCCCAGTGCTTAGATGCAGAAATTGCCAAAACTAGGTGGATGGAGTCCATCTTTGCCACTGGTGCAAAGGTCTCATGGTAGTCCACTCCTTGGACCTGGGAGAACCCTTTTGCAACAATAATTTCCTTATATTTTCAGTTTTTTCCATCAGCATAAACCTTTTTCCAAAACACCCACTTGCATTGAACTAATTTCCTTCCAGGTGGAAGGGAAACTAGCTCCCAAGTACCATTTTTCCAAAGAGAGTTAAACTCTTCGTCCATGGCAGCTTTCCATCTATGATATTTCCAAGAATTTTAGTAAGAGTTAGGATATAAATCAATCATTAAATAAAATATCTCATAAATTAAATCATCATGGAAAGAGAGTGCAATACCTGCTCTTTCAAATTCAGACAGGGTTTTCCTTGGATCAACAGGATTTCTAATGTTTTCCCCAGCGGAAGAAAGTGTCTTCTTGGCCCAAGCTGGGATATTTTTTTGCACTTAAGAATATGATACTGATATTTTTTTGCACTTAAGAATATGATACTGAATCTGATATTTATTTCTCACTTATATAATATATAAAATATGCAAAATTAGAGTCATCACTCCCACTTTTATCACCCAAATTGTCAGCAGAACGGGAAGGAAAATCAACAGAATTTTCTTCAACTAGCTCTACCTCTTGGAGAGGCTCATCAAACTGAACACTTCTTTTGATGAAAATTTGATTTGTTCTGATTTTCAGAATATTTAATCCTTTATATTCTTCAGTATATCCAATAAAAAAACATTCAACAATTTTGGTTTCAAATATTTCCTTTTGTCAGACAGAATCCGTGCCCATGCAGTGGACCCAAACACCCTGAAATTTGACACATCTGGCTTGTGTCCAAAATAGGATTTGAAAGGTGTCTTAAATTTCATGTATTAGTGAGGTACTATATTCTTAATGTTTTCAGCAACATTTATGACCTCATCCCACAAATTTTTATCCAATCCTCTTTCTTCTAACATGGATGTGGTCATCTCCTTAAAAGAGTGGTTTTTCCTTTCCGCTACACCATTTTGCTGAGGGGTGTAGGGAATGGAATGTTGGATCTTGATCCCACTATATGAAGATATTTGAATAGATTACTTACTGATATATTCCCCTCCAATATAATATCTCAAATATTTAATCTTTTTCCCAGAGGGATTCTCAACCAGTGCTTTCAATTCAATGAATTTCTCTAAAACTTCATATTTTTTCTTAATGAAAAACACCTAGGTATATCTAGAAAAATCATCTATGAAGGTGAGTACAAACTGAGATCCATTCATGGATGTGATGGGAATTTTTCCGCTGATATCAGAATGCAGCATCCCCAAGATACTTAATGCATGGCAAGCCTTCTCCTAATCAAACTTATACTCAAGGTGTTTTCCCACAACACAAACTTTGCAAATTCCTTTGTAGATATGATTTTCGGGAGGCATTCAACCATGGATTTTTTCTGAAGTTGCTGCAAGTAATTAAAATCTAAATGACCAAATATCTCATGCAATAGTCTTCTGAACTCATTTCCATGAGTCAGAAGAGCAGTGGGCTTTGCATCTGCCAAAAAATGGGAAAAATCATAGGATTTTGCATGATGGTTTGCAAGGCCTTTTGCAACAAGTTTCTCGAATGCAATCGCACTGATTTCCACATCATTAGGGCTGAAGGTTACTCTCTTGGGAATGCCAATATGATTCATTTGAGATAAACTCTTGAGGTTGGAGTCTAGAGAGGGCACATACAAAACATTAAAAAATGTCCATTTTCAAGTTTGACTATACCTTGTCCTTTCAAATGATGGTGGAATCATCTCCCATGTGGATGGGAATGATCTTGTCGGTGTCTAGGGAGGAAAAATAATCTCTGCTTTCCATAATTTGATTTAAATCTCTAGAGTCTATGAGTAGAGTTGTGGGCTTCGAGGTTCTTTCCATGAGAACATGACCTCTTTCTTGTTGGGTATCCCGATCCTGATTATCTCTACTTCGAAGGTTCTCAGGGTGATTGACATTGTTTCTCTAGAGGAGAGAAGTCATATCATCAATTTTTTTCTTCATGCAAGAATGCTCAAGGTGGAAGCCCTTCCCACAGTAATAACACTTGACTTTGTCCTTTTCTTGATGTCCTTTTTTCTTGTGTTTCTTTGAGATGAAAGGCTCCTCTTGTTGGTTCTTTTCTTTAGGATTTGGAGCATCCACTTTAGCCTTTGGATTCTTCTACTTCCCTTTTCCCTTCAAATATTTTTACCCCAAAGAAAACAAAGCTTGATATTTTGAGGATCTGAAGATCCCCATCTGAATAAGTTTATCATTCTAGTTTGTAAGGGTCTTAATGAATGCATTTTATAGTTTGGGGTTGTTAGCTTCCCCCTGTCGAATGATGAAACAAAGATGGAATATTATAGACCTAATTTGGAGAATATAGCTAATATGAGCTAGTCATCTTCCTTCTCCACCTTCAACTGCTTTAGCTAGAGCACTAGATGCTTAAATTTTGTGAAAAATTAATTTATGGATTCAAAACTGCTTGGATTCAGGGAGATCAAGTCGTTCTCAAGATGATATATTTGAGGATCATCCTCTTTATCAAACAAGGTAGAGATATGGTCCCAAATCTCCTTTAGAGTCTCAATCCCGAGATGTGGAAAAGAAGATCTTTGGAGATGGACAAACATAGGAATCCATAGGCCTCATCCACTTTATTCCAGTATTTTATCTTCTCTATAGCAGCATTAGCCTCTAATTTTGTGTTCATTGTGACCTGGTAGATCCCTCTTGAATGGAGATGAATATCCATATCCTCCTTCCATTGGTGGTAATTGAAAGAGGTGAGGAGATCGAGAGAATGAGCCATGGAGCTACTGTAGCAAATACAAAGAACCTGTAAAAACCTGTAATCAACACAATACAGTCATCATAAGGTTGTACAACCTACACATTTCATGTTTTCATCACACCTAGCATAATAGATCAAGCAATCTTGATCAATAATTCGTTAACTTGGGGTATTAAGTGGTAAACCTTCTGCTTCTGGTGCAGTGTTGGAATTTGAGCTTTTCCTCAATTTTGCATGCAAGATCCATACAAAATCATGTTTTTGAAAAAATAGTTCCTCGTCCTGCCAGGGCTCTGACACCATATTAATTATGTCACAGCAATATTAGGACAAAGTATAAACTCACAAGTGATTCAATTGACAAATTACACATGTAATCATGCAACAGTACTACACTAGGAGGTTGCAGTTCTGTATTATCAGTTAAAGAATGAATAATAAAATACAATGTCATATAGAATGCATGAATTCCAAGCTAATTCGAATTCTTTAAGAGGTCATTTGAATTGCATGGATGAGTGTAGCTTAACTAAATTTTAGTCACACTCGACACACTTAGTTAACCACTGATCTAATCCATAACTGACTCTCACACCAAGTCCTAACTAAATCGAAGTGCAATAGATGACTGAGTCTAACTAAATGTACTCAACACATGTCACTCCATATCCAACTCAAGGTGGTAGTGCATCCCTAACTCCAATTAGTTCCAATGAAGTTAACTGAAGTGACACTTGTCTTCAGAATTTGGTGAAGGAGCCTTAGTTAACTCCAGATCAACCAAATCAGCCCAAAATAGCCATTTGCATGAAGGAGGTTTCTTTACAACTTAGGTTAATTAATTTTTAGGTGAAACAATAATCAGTTAGAAATTAGGTGCATTTATGACACTCAGATCACCCCATAATTGCTCCCTGTTTGAAGGAGGACACCTAGTTAGCCTCTCTGATTGAAGGAGAAGGCTTAGTTGGCCTCGTTGATTGAAGGATGGCATGGGTGTGCTCATGTTGATGTCATAGTGTGCTCATATGATGCCAATTAAGTCAACTAAACTTAGGATAGTGGGTAAATAGGCAAAAATTGACCAAATAAGTGTGCATGTTGGGTAAATGACTCCAACAAGTCGCTCTTATCTGGCCTAAAGCCATGAACCAGTTACTCCTTTCTTCCTGATAAGCGTGAACTAGGTCACGTATTTATCCCCAATAAGAGCGAACTAGTTTGAAAACCCAGATAACGCATGCCCTAGCTTCCAGAGCGACCCCATCCGCTACTATGATTCAATTTTGAGTGACCTAGTCATGCTTAACCCTTTGTTTTGCACGAATTCATTGTTTTCTGCTCAGGTCATGACTGTCTCTCTATTTTTTGTGACCCAGATCATGTCTGTTCCATTGATAGGTGTGACTGAAATTTTTCAATCTATTTTGTGTGCTTTAGATTCCTGTATCAGACCCCTTGTCTGTCCCAATCCCTATTCTAACCTGTTTTGTTTCTAGATCTGATCTTTTACATCCCCTTGGTATGTTTTCAATCTCCCCTACTTTATTTATGAGTTTTTCTAGTTGAGTTCTATAGTTGAAACCCCATGAATGTTTCCTAGGTTTGATTAAAAGTTCCTTTTACTACTCATTTGTTTGAAGCATAATTTTATTCTTGGAAGAAAATTTTATTTTTGCAACTTTACTGTTCTTTATTGCATTATATTTATATCCTAGAAGTGAGAGTGGAACATCTTCACCATGTATTGTTGAGTTTACCACACATATTAGTTGCAAACATTTCACACCACACAAGTGAAACACTCAGTTCATGACCCTGAGAAAGTCTTAAAATTAACTTAATACAACCAACATTGTAACCTCAGTTGAGGATAAAAAAATCTTGTTGTTAAGTTAAGACTTTTGGGATAGAAATCCAAACAACACCCCTTTTTCATTAAAATTCTGAGACATATTTTTTGTCCATTAGGGGAAAAAAAACCTCTTGTATTTGTTGACAAGGTCATATCCAGTTTATCAGGAGACCCCCTTCTTAGCAGGAGTAAGACGAAAATGAAGGGGTTCCAGAAGTCAGGGTGGAATACCGCACTCCATCTTGCACCAAAGGATAAACCTTCGCAGTCCTCCCTGTATCACCATCCAGTGGTCGGGGACCAAAGGGATTAAGGGTCAGTAAACCGAATGGACGTGTCATGAATGAGCTGTCCTAGCGGCCATTCTTCTAGGTCTATTTTACCCATAGGTCCTTCTTGGTAGTGGGATTCTCTTAGCCTCTATTATTCTTCCATTTTGTATTGTCTCACTGGGATTTCATCACCCTACCGAGAATACAATTTGTGAGGGGCTTCCATATTTTGGTTAGGAGTTTTCTTGTACTCATAACCCATAGGTTAGTTAGTCATTTTTATTTTATAGGTAGTTCTATTTGTTGTATTTCTGGACACTTTGTTGTAGAATCACCTTGTTGTGACCCGCTATCACAATTTTGTTTTCGACATTGTTGTTGTCCTGTGAGCCACCATTTGATACGCTCTCCTTCTACACACTCAGTTGTATTTGGGTATCTCAGCATGCCATTGATCCTCTTGATTTTTGAGTCATTACACAACACTCCATATAGTCATCATAGCTCAACCACGCTACTCACATAGGATAAGGGGGCACATCCCTTAGTTCGGTTCTCTGAACCAACACTATTAGAGCCATCTTTTACATCACTCACCACCTTCAGAACCACACATGACCTCTCAATCTGATTCATATTCCTATCAATATGAACCCACCTTATTAACTGCTCCATCTAACCCCATAGCTAGTGCACATCCTAACACCTTTCAAGGGAGGATTGTTAGTAGTGGGCTCACATCCATTTCACCCATCATTGCAAGTATACCTTCCTCTAGGCCTATAGGCCCTAGTCCTAGTGGGCTTGTTGTCACTACACACACTACAACTGGTTCACTACCCATTAGTTGTGGTTCCATTCCAACCATCATTGTCACTACCATTGCACATTATATACCTGGGGGTAGTGGCCCTTCCACATTGGTTTCGACTATTCCTTCTATACCAATGACTTTTTCCTACAGTTGAAAGTCAACATCATCCATTTCCAGTTATGCATGGGATCTATGTTCTTGTAGCTACCAACATGATTGATGGACCTTCCTGAGCCACCCTAGTCTCTAGCTTATCTTTTAAGGCTAGTCTCAACCTACTAGATTTGGCATGGTTAACTAATGAACCCATTCATCACCACCCAAAATGACCTCCTATTCCTACCAAGCTACCCTTAAACATCGCTAAGTCAAGGGAAAGGTTGCAGAGGACCCTCAAAATAACATCATGTCATTCCACCTATGCTGTTCATCTAACAACATTGTGGATGACTCTGTTCGATTGAATTTGTTCCAGTGCACACTTACAGGTGTTGCGACCAAGTGGTACATGGTAATTCCTCATGCTACTTAACCTGACTTCTCCTCTCTTGCTTTGATGCTCCTTCAGTACTTCCACTTACCCGTCTGTTATGACGAGGGAGTGGAGATCCTACTATCTTGTCGCCAAAATAGAGCTACCCATATCATGGATCATATCCATGAATGGAATCATCTCCGTAGCTTGTGTAACACCCATTTAGATGATAGTATATTCCTTGATTGGTTTCTCAAAACATTACTCCCCCCCATAGACATGTACGTCGCATCTGAGTGACCGCAAACCGAAGAAGAATCCATCTTTAAGGCTCAGCAGTTCGATTTTGATATATGTTTAATCAGGCTATTTGTATACCATTATAACCAATGCTCCCCGAGCTGGTACCTCACGCCGAGATATGTCGGGGGAATATCATGCTGTTGATGGAGTTATAGGCTCTATTTTCCATCACCCTCATTTTTATATGGCATCTCCCATGATGCCACCCCATCCTGGTAACACCCATAGTGTTTCCCAACCAACTTATTCCCCTGATTACTCATGTGTGATGCCTCAATCTAGTGCTACACCATCCTATGCTCCCCTCAGGTATGCCCCTTATTACTCACACATGAGGGCTTAGTCCAGATCAATTCCATCCTATGTACCTCCCACACCAACTCCTCACGTTCATGGACCAACATGTTTAGCACACTCATTTTTTGGCCCAATGGCCAGATTTGTAGCCCCTCCATCTCCTCTAATATATTATGCACCACCTATGTAACTCACTTTGGTTCCAAACCCAACTCCTTTGGTTTCTACGGGATAGGTTTATGCTCTATAAAATCTCCCTAACCAACCCACCCCCAACAACCAACAAGGGTAGGGAAGGAACAAGAGAAGTATAAAATGAGGAAATAACCAACCCCAAGGAGGCATCCATCATGCCAACCCTCCAAACAACAATGACATCGAACCTCCAGACAAAAATCCCCAGCATCCAAATCTACCTGGAAAGAACCCACAGTTACAGACTAATCATTCGTGTGCTATTTGTAACACCTACGACCATTACACTCATCAGTTCCCTCACATGGTTTGCATTGAACAACTTCTAAAAAACTATAGTCAAAGTGATCCGAACGCGGCTGCTCCGGCTTAGTCAAACCCAGCACCACCAGGTGCCCCGCATATGGTACTCTAAAACACCGTACCATACCAACGAATGGTTGCAACCCAACCCTTGGCCCCACCTTCTTATGCAAATACTGCTGCAGCCCCACCTATTGAGGTTGGTGTCCATCACCTCATGACGTTTTCATCTGAAGTTAACCTCCAGAATTAATGCAACCAATATGGATCCACCATGGAAAACAACTGACCCGTCAGCGACATCTACCTATACTACTTCTAACATGTGTCTACACTTACCGAGACACCCCACATATGGGGTGACCAGAGTCCCATGGTATCCTATGCGTCGCGTCACGAACAATGCTACTTTTAGAGCTTCTGTCAACTAGAGTATAGTTGATGACTTGTCCCATTCTCCTACAGCCATGTCTGCCCCATAAGTGCTTAAACGTTATCCATCGTAGAATAAATATTTACTATCCACCCTAGGTGCCATTAATCCCTCAGATTCAAGGTTGATCACATTTGACCTGGATCAAGGAGAACCCAGGATGTCGTCTACCATCACATTCCATGTTCTGGTCAGAACTAAGAATTTGTTCATACATCGATGCATTATTGATGAAGGGGAATCCACCTACATTATGTCAACCTTCATTTGGAAGAAACTCAGGTCCCCTACCCTTCACCCTTCCACCACCTCTCTTCGCACCTACAATGACCACTCTAGTCATCCCCAAGGGAATCTCATGAACATCATTGTTGAGTTATCCAACAAAATAGTTTTTATTGACATTGACATTGTCAATGCCCAACTTGATTACAACCTATTCCTAGGACATAGCTAGATGTATTCCATGCGAGTCGTGGCTTCTACTTCCTTTTGACTCTTGATGTTCTCTCATGATGGGAATATTGTGACCATCGACCAGTTGATGTACTATGATCCTAAGGGGTTGACCACAAAAAAACACGTCCTTCTAACTATCAACACCATAATCGAAAGTGTGTCCATTCCATCTTTATCTGTTGTTGGCCCGGTCTTGTTCGCCAACACTCCTATGAAAGACATATATTTGTCCTTACCTACCACCTCCACCTTTGCCGACTGATGTATCGAATTTTTTCACCATCAAGTTTGGTACCGTTCTAACCACATAACAACCTCAGTAACAACCCCAACCATAGTCATCGAGGAATTATTGGCGTTCCTTCTCAGTCCACATGATTCCCTTTGTTTTTCCACCATTTAGGATCATGATAAATCCTTTCATGAATACTCCCAACTTACCTAATTTCATGCTAGGAATTACTGTATGGTACCTCAATCCACCAACCCCACCCCCAACTCCCCAGGTCATGTTGAATCCTCTCCAACCCATTGAGATGATGTTGCAAGAACCTCCTAGTCCAATAAATACTACACCTATCTCCACACTGGCTCCTCCTCCTCCAAAATAATATTGGGGGAAAGACCGCCAAAGCCACGACTGAACCACCTTCGGCTCCTACATGCACATTATGTGATGTCCAAGGCCATGCGACATAAAATTTTCCAAATTTTCCTCTCTTTTGTGCCCACATGGATACTATATATGAGCTCGATGGCACTCCAGTGTTCACCATCCCAGATCCATCAGTGGTCAAGAACAACTCATTGCAAACCAACCATCCTTGTGTAGTTTGTGGCTTGTATGGTCATTACTCTAACCATTTCCCTGACTTTCTTGAGTATCGGTCATCCCTTCGGAGACACCCCGATCTATCTGGAATTACCATCCTTGAGGAGATCCACCCTCTGGTTTCTTCCTTAGACACAACCAACACCATTTACATGATCTCCAGTTCCAGCAGTACTTTCACCTCCTTATTTTTATAGGATCCATTCGATCTATCAACGCATTGTTTTAATAATGATGAGAAGATCCTTGAAGCTCTGTCGACTCCTGAGTACCCTTGGGATGATATGCACCATCGATCAATATTCATTCTCGATGAACCTATTTCATCATCGTATCAGTACTAAGTTGAATCCAAAGAATTCATCCATGGAAAAGTAGACTGGTTCAAGAACCCCATTCTGGAACCTGACACCTTTGAAGAGGGTAACATGGCTAACATTTCTCCAACCATCAAGGTAAATATATCAACCAAACTTGAGGTAGTTGAAGATACTACACTCAGAGCATCTTTATCCCCTGAATAATGTACTTCTTACAAAGAACTTTTTCAGGAATTCCGTGACATTTTCACTTGGTCCTATACTGAGATACCTGGTCTTTATCCATCTATCATCGAACATCATATCGACACCTAGCCTGATTTTGCACCTGTATGCCAAAAGAAAAGACCCATTCACCCATCAAAGGCTCCTATTGTTAAATCCAATATCAAGATGTTGCATAAAGAAGGGTTTCATATTCCCCATAGCATATACCTCTTGGGTTTCAATTCCTGTTCCCGTTAACAAAAAACAAGGTACCATTCGCATCTGTATCGACTTCCATGACTTGAATTTGGCATCTCCCAAAGACAACTTCCCCACTTCGTTCATTGTCCAAATCACTGATGCATATGTCAGCCACAAAGTCCTTTATTTCATGGATGATTTTTTAGGTTATAACCAAATTCAAATCTGGAAAGAGGACCAGTACAAGACTTCTTTCACAACCCCCTAGGGCACATTTGCATATCGAGTTATTCCATTTGGCATTAAAAATGTTGGAGCTACTTTTTAGTGGGCCATGAAATTATACTTCCACGACCTTATCCACATTATCTTGGTCTACCTAGACAACCTCACGGCTCTCTCTCAAAAGCATTCCCAACATCTAGATGACTTACGACAAGTATTCTTGCAATGTCACAAATACAACGTCTGCTTGAACCCTCTGAAGTGTGTGTTGTGTGTCCCTTTTGGGTGTTTACTTGGGTTTATCGTATCCCAGAAAGAGATCATGGTGGATTTGATGAACTTTCAAGCCATTTTGAATATTTCCCCTCAACATACTCTATGCCAATTGAAGAGTCTCCAAGGAAAGGCTAATCTCCTTCGTCAGAGGTTCTATGTCTGAAGTCACCCATCATGATTACACTTGTGTCATAGTTTTTATTTTTTTTTCTACATCATTTTTGGCATGAGTCGATGACCCCCTCTATTAGTCACTCCACTTCTAGCTGTAGTGAGTCCATTACAGCACTCTGTCACATCCTTTGCATGTGAGAGGGAATATCTAACCCATCCACCCTGCCCCTGCGCTGCTGGTACCGCACTAGAGGGTGCGGTCCCATGTCTTCACATGCACACGGTATATCACCCATATCATCTAGCTACAACCATGCTACCATAATGTCAGGTTTCCAGAACTATCCTAGAGGTGGAGACCTCTCTGTATCTCCCCAATATTCCATGCTCATGCATGGATCATCCTCTATGAGGATAGGAAGCGGCCACCATTGTGAAAAAATATCTTGGGTGAAGAAGCAACCTACTAGAATTCCTCTCTCCCTACTTTCTTTGAGCCATTTCTCAAAGTCGCCATTATTTTTGTGTCACCACGCAAATCATACCTTGTACATTAAGTTAGCTCCGTACCCATAGGCCTCCATTTAGTCTAGTTTTTCTTCTATGCACCACAGATTCATCCAATGTCAGTTTGAGCCATCATTTGCACCATTGGGTTCAGTTTTCCATCCTCTATATTTTGATTAGACCCATGTCTCAATCTCTCCCATCAAATTTTTGTGACATTTCTTGGAAGTCACCTCGATTTGTGTTCCAACATGTGAATCTCCCATTGTATGTATTCGCATGTTCATGAGCCATCTACTCCATCCATACTGCACAATTGGCCATTTTTTACCACCATCCATCATCCCATGAGGGGGACCTATTATTTTTATACATTTATTCCTGTCATTCATGTTCACAACATAACCTATTTCCATACATCGAACACTACCCCCTTACTTGATTGACCATGATGAAAAATTCTGTTAATCTCTTTTTTTACTCCAAAAAAAATGAAAAGATTGTCGAGCACGCTTGCTTCCTTTCACATTTGTTAAAGTATTTGAAAGGGCATCTATGTGGCATCGTTTATTTCCTTCTTTGTATTTCATAGACTATTATAAGAAAAGGATCACCCTAGCACCTTCTAGCTAGGATCATTTCCCTTTGTATACTTATATGGTTTCTCAGACATTGGGACTATACTTTACAAAAAATATCATCATGGGTTGTCTTTAAGCTCTTTTCCATCCCTCTTATGAAGAAAATATTGCCAAGCAAACTTGGTTTTGTTCATGCTCATAAAAGTACTTGAAATATCATCCAGTCAGTATAGGTTTAACCTTTTCCAACCTAGTTGGACTACCAATGGTAAAGAAGTATCCCTTCCCCAAAGGTTGCGAGAGCTCTTCTTTTTACACTTTTATCCTTTTTCAAGATTATGATATTACATAGGAAAAAGATACCACACTGGAGTCTTCTTCTTGTTTTCAAACACTCAAAAAATGAAAACACCACCGAGCATTCACCTTCTCGGGCTCACTAAAAATCCACCAAATCGTAGCATAGTGAGCTTAATTCTATCCCTTCTTTGTGCTCCTTAAACTATTATGAAGGACCAAATGGTGTATTTTGGCACCACCACATATGATATCATAGTTTAGCATCTTTCATCCATTGGTTCACCTTTTTTTAGAGTATTCTACGATGAGTATTCCTTCGATCCATTGAGTATTACTGCTCCAGTTACCTCCCTCAGTATTTCCCATTGTAGTTATCTTCCCAGTATTACATCCATGATCCCTCTCCCATGAGGGAGTATCATTTTATTCTAGGTTATCCCTATCCTCATACTCTCGACAAAGGAATTTGCAGTCCATTGTATTCCCCTACCCTTGTTTCCCCATCCAATGTGTCAATCTTCTAATTGATTCCACATATTTCATTATCCCCTCATGGTTCTCATCAAGGAAACATCATTTCCTTGATTAGTTTCATGTCTCCCTCTGTCTACATCAACACATATATTCCATAGGATAGACCCAGAGGTCCCTGTATCCTAGTTTCATCCACCCAATTGAAGAGTTCCTTGGACCACTTCAGAGGAGTCATTAGTGCCTTTCGGGATGGTTGTGTCTCACATACTCGACTTCAACTGCATCATATCACCGTTGAGATTCGTATAGGGTATTGGTCCGTTCATTATTTGGTCGAAGACCCCGGTTTTCACCTAACTCTAGCAGATTGGTTAGTCTACCTATGGGACCCCTATAGTATCATGTCCCTTGTGATTTTTGGGTTGCATTGGTGACCGTTTTCACAAGATCCCAGTATTATGCTTACATGTATCTCCAGAACTTAAGGTTCACATTGTACCATAGATATTATGACTCTAAGTCATTGAGTACATATATTTGTACACCTCCAAGTTCAGCAAAACATCATTTTTGATGATATTGCATTCCATGAGAATTCCATTGTTCCTATGTATCATTTCTTCATATCAGCATTGTATTCATCCTTCCATTGAGGCCACCATTATGTATCATTATTTGTATATGTATTGATCAACTCCCTTTTTTATCCTTGATCCCATTATTTATTATTTTGACATTGTTATGAGCATGGGTATGCCCCCCTTGTCCATATACATGTCACACATTATACGTATCTCATTCATTTTTTAGAACCCATAATAAAAAACAAAAATCCACTATATTTTGAATGAGGAAGCTCCACTTCTTTGTGGGTCTCTCCAATCTCTACCAAAAAATGGTCTAAACCATAATTTTCACTATGGCTTACCCTCACTCTCTCCCAAAAAAGGTTAAAAAACCCTAAAAAGGGGTCCAAAACCCTAAAAAAGAGAAAGGGTAAAAAAACTACAGATAAATACCATGGGTCACCACCTTGGGTAAAAAAACCATAGGACCATACTATAAGTACATTGTGAAGGGCTCTCCCAAAAGACGTTTTTTCTAATTCATGTGCGGTTATGCTATGACTTTTGTGCTCTCAAGTATTCCACATACTTCCCTTCCATCATTCACGTTGCCATGCCGTTTCCCACAGTGTACGTTGAGACATTCTATGTACCCACTTTGGATCCACTTGTCATTTGACAACTGTTTGTGGAGACAACTAGAGAACCAACTATTACAGAGAGAAATTCCTATGGGTTGGGGTACCACAACAGACAGCTTGACTCCAGAAATCAATCCTTTCCAATATGCAATAGAAATTAAATATCTAACACTAAAGGATCAGACCTCATACCTTATTCTGTACGGTTGAAGTAGATCCCCATTGAACTTTCCAACTTCAGCTGGAATTGATAGATTACTTCCTCAACAACAAGTAAACAATACAAACATACTATATATATTGGTGTTAGATCTATTCTAGCATATATAATAAAAAATGTATAAACATTTGAAAACATCCATGGATAAAATATTCATTCAAACATACATTATTGGACAATAAAAGATATTTCTATTAATATAAAATCAGAGATTACAATGGATACAACCTCTGTCGGCACATCTGCGAATCGGAGAAACTGAATCCCCCACTTGGGCCTCCACCACCTCAATCCTACATCTCTCAATACCAAGCTCAAAAGCAAAAGGAAAGCTTGGGAAGAACACAAAAGTGCTCCATAGGACAAAGGGATGCGGACTCAAGCGCAAGTTCTGTCAAGAATGGACTATAGTTTCTTTGCTCTCAATTCTATCATATGCCTTCAATGTACCATAGAGTTCCTTATATAGCTTTTCAAAGGGGTAATGAAAGGTCGAATCTGAGCGATCTCAAGGGATAGGCAAGGCCAGGAATCAATTGAGTTAGATCCATGTCAAGGAAAACTCCAAAAGGATTTGGATTATGCACACATCACGATGTACGTGGTTTTAGGGGTCAAACCCACATATATATGCGACTAGGGGTTTGAAATTCGCGTGTATTGATTTTCACATATTTTAAGGGATGGTCAAGGAAACATCAAATGACAAAAAATGGTCCAAGGGGTCTGTTAAGTCATGAACTTGTTTTCTTCAATTTTATATTTTGATTGTCATTTTTATTTTTTGCTCATTTGCTTAAGTTTGCTCATTTGCTTAAGTTAGAAAATTTTTGGTTTTAAGTGAAATTTTTGAGTTTTTGCCTTTAGGTTTTTATTATTTTTTGTTTCTTTAGGTTCTGAAGGGTTCTATAGGACTTATATGGATTAAGGATGTCACAAATAGCACCATGATCAAAGTTTAACATTTAAAACCTCGTTCAAAATGGAAACAATGACTAAAAAGCGCCAAATTTGATTTTAAATTATTCTTGTAGCGCAACTGTAAAAAGTTTACACTGCGGCGCTACAAGAATATTGCGGGCATCAAAATTGATGATTTTTAAGCCAAATTTTATCATGATTTCAATTTTTTGGTGACTAATCACATGTCTAAAGGATTTTGATACATGTTCCAGCAGAAATAATCATGCAAACAGGTGTTGTTTGGAACGTGAAGGAGATCGTGGTGATCAGCAGTTAAGGTCGGGTGAATTATGACAGATCAATGAAAGAGCCGAAATTGATGGGAAATGATTTTTCCATACATGCATTACGAAACTGGAGACTAAGTGGAGCGAGGATATTTGCTTAAAATCTGGAATTTGCAGTTACAGAGGACATTTAGGGCTTTCACAGTTACAGAGAAGATTTAGGGCTTTCCCATCACGCTAGCTGGAAGCAAATTGGAGACCCGAAGACACTTGGATAGTTAAATTTGACAATCAGATAGCTCAAGGATTGATTTTAAACATCTGCAATAGGACAGGAATAAGGTATTCTGCGTTAACCTGATAGTGGCTGCTAAATTGGGGCTTTCCCAGTAAATCTTGTTTTGTTAAAATTGATTAAGAAAAACATAAATGTATGCTTTTTGTTGAGTCTCAGAAATGTCCCTTTTTCATCCACTTTATCTTCCGCATTCCTCACATTTCATCATCCCATTAACCTTTTATCATACCATTTCCATACATATCTGTGGGT
>LPNX011130381.1:276216-297258 GCA_001517045.1 Pseudotsuga menziesii
TTCTTTGATTTGAGATTCTTAATGGGATTCAAGCTTTCATTATCATGCTTCCATGTTTGTCATTTGATTATTGATTTGTGGATGTGAGCTCACATATGTCATTGTTGTTAACTCTTCACATGTTGTATTTTCTTTACTCAATTTCATGCTTTCGTAGTTAGTGTTTCAATGCTTTCCTAGATTAATTTGATTTTAGCAAATTAGATTAAGTTAGATTAGATCTACTTCAGTCCTGCACAAACAGTGCACGTGCTTCGTCAGTTTACGTACCCCGGATTGACAAGTAAATAGTTGGGCAACTGCACTGCAATGCAATTATTACGACATTATCGAACGATGGTTCCAAGTATGTATGCAATTAGATCAATTTAGTTTTTCTTTTTATTTAGTTAGTTTGCCGTTACAGCAAGAAGATTCACTCATTCTTCTAAATTTTCATCTTTCATTTGAAAAATTACCACTGAACATGTTGTTGTCACTTTTACGTGCATGGTTCCATTGGAAGTTTGACTACACGTAGCATATTTCTAAATCCTAATTAGAATAGAGTAGGTAGGATCCCATTTTCAATTTCTTCTTTCATTTTCATATTTTCTTTAGTATTGAATAAGTATGCTCTCCTCCGCGCTTCGTGTGATCGTGAGGATCAGAAAGTAGGATGCCTTTAAATTTTTCAGAAATGAATAAATTATTGTTTTGCAAACATGCCTAGTTGATTTCGTCTTTAATTTGTAAAACGATTTAACTCCATTTGCAAAATGAAACAAATTAGGAATAAAAATGTGCTGCTGGAACAGCTGCTGTAAGAGCAGCACTGTCGCATTCTTCTTATTTTTTTAATCTGTCAATTTTTAAAAATAAAAAATAAAAAATAAAAAAATAAGATTTTACGCATAGACATTTTGTGTGTCCCTCCTCCGATCTGCAAAACAATAAAACACTAGTTTCGTTAGGATGAACAATAAAAACAAAATGGAAATTTAAATAAAAATAAATAAATAAATGGTCTGCGCAAACGAATGCTGGAACTATGTGGTTGGTTGAATTCCATTTAATTGTGCAAAAATGTGTTTCATGTTGCAATAGTTTCTGGTTTAAGTTGCCGCAACACCCCTTGAATTATAACCTGCAACACACATGAAAAATGAAACATTCATTCTTTGAAAATTCTAGGTTGTAACTGTCACTCCATGCTGCAACTATATGGCTGAAACTGTGTGAAGCTTGCTGGCCAAACCATTTCTGTAATCTGTTGTATCAGCACACTTCATCCACCTGCTTGAACATCCTTTGACTTCGAATAAATCCTAGCAAATAATAAACCTGCAAATCAAAACAATTTTCCCCATGCCGCCTTGCAAAATTCTCATTGGTTTGCAGGAAAAATGCAAAAATTGAAATAGAGATATCTCACAACCTGGGATCTGGATTATTCTAATTTTTTGACAGGAAGTGAATTATGTTATGATCCCAAATCTCTGTAAATTTCAGCCCAACTTAGTGCCCGGCTTTCAAGAAAATCAATATAGTCACCTTCAGCCATTTTTCATTTTTTTCAAAATATGTGAAGTATCTATGGCTGATTTTTGGTGTGTAAACGTGATTTGACCATAGAAACCTGCATGAAAAATTTCAGCCCAATCTAAGTCACCGTTTGTGCGAAAATTGCATTTCAATTTGCCGTTACACGCCTGCAACGATTGCTCATACACACCTGTAGCAGCATGCAACGGCTGAAACAGTACGATTTCTGACCAAACGAAGAAGAATTTGGAAAATCCAAGACATGGATTTTAATGCTAATATGTTGATTATGTTCCCATAGAAACAGGTCCACAATTTCTGACACAAATTTCGAGATAGAGAGAGATCTTTGAAAAAAATCAAACCCAGATTTTCTGGGCAAAATATTCTGAACAGCCAACTTTCGCCTCGATTTTCGTGCAACTGAAAATGCATATAGAAAATATAACACATGGGTTTTTCTCCCAGCATAACAAATTGGTTAGAACATGAGCCGTTTTGAAACAGGATCCTTGGTTTAGGAAATATCGTTGGGTCTTTGAGGCTAAAATATTACAAAAATGCAGATTTTGGAAATTTTTTTTAATTTCTCAAATTCGTTTTTTTACTCTAGATTTTGGTCAAAATTTGTTTTAGAATAATGCAACACTTTATTTTAGTTATTTTTTTTATATAGGATTAACTAAAAAATAAAATAAAAATTCAATAAAACAAAATCATCAAATCAAAAACTTGCAATTGGACTTTTTCCCAACTTCTTGAAAACAATTTTGCAACATGTTCTTACGATCTATGCTAAGTTGTTTCTTGGAGTCACTTTATAGCGATCGATGATTCCACCTGCGCAACGGCAAAGGTATACAAATGAGTGTAGCTGCGCGTTGAACAACCATTTGAGTGTAGCTGCGCGTTGAACAGTTGCGCGTTGAACAACCATTTGAGTATAGCTGCGCATTGAACATTCTGCGCGTTGAATAGCCATTTGAGTATAGCTGCGCGTGCCTGCTACTTCCATGGATGTAGCTGCGCATTGAACAGCCTGCAATGCCGTTGCTACTCGCCTAACATTTTGGCATCTCAAGGGTATATAATTTAGGCATTCCTCCCTATGTCTTTCTCATTGTTTGGAAAAGTGTTGTTGATTAAGGTCAGACTGCATGCAACCATCTCAGATATTAATAATTATGCTCAATATTGCAACAAACCAGGGTATTCCAGTGGGTTTAGAATTTTGGTTTTTCATGATCATTTTTTTCACATGATTGAATTAAAGGTGAGCTATTTGAATTGTGTTTCTCTCGCGCCATAAACTTAACGAAAGCAAAATAACCCTGAGAAAGAATCCCTACAAATGCGCATAAACCACGTCTTACTCCTCATGAACACTTGCACACAATAATTGATGAGTGTCGGACTTTGTTTAATTGATTGATGTGTTTTTGCACAAAGCATATTACAGGTTGCTATTTGTAAGAGGGAGTTGAATGCTTTGAATATTTTATCTAACGATGTACAGGTTGCTTATGCAAAGCAACAATTGTGATTAATGCCCCAAATAAGTGAAACTCCTACTCTGAACATTCGATAGTGGATCTCAGCCACACATTTACACTTTCCGAATTTTAGAGACCATATTGCTCTTACAAATTGTAAAACTAACGTAAATGGGCATTCTCTAATTCCTGAACACAATGTGCTTAATGTTAATTTGTCTTTATTAAAGTCACTTCATGCAGTAATTGATGATTACACGAGCGCAAAGACACAGGTATACAAATGCATTTTATTTTTCTTCACTTTGCCCCATTTTTACTTATTTTTTCATTCTATGATGCTCTCACGACATTTAAGTGTAGGATTGGTACTAAGTTTGATTGCAGGAACGAAGACGCTCGCATTCCATGATGAACGGATTTTCAAAAATCACAAAATCTTTTGAGAAACATGCTATGATAAGCCAGCTTGAAGGAGCTGTTACACCTCATGAACATCATGACGCTTTCTGTTACACAGAAACCTTTCATAACCCCTTTGCGTCATGCATGTTTACCCCCATTTCTCCTTCAAACACGCGTTAGTCATCCACATTTTAAAGTCCACTCTCCCTTGCCTTTTCCTTCTTGATTTCTCGCACATCTATTTTTCTGAGTAGCATACATCATTTCCTTTATCATTTTTAGTTCCTTTTTTCCTTCTTTCTCTATGCCAGTTTACCTTCTCAATAAAACCAGTCACCTCCTTTTCCACAATTACACTTCCTTGATTTCATTTCCATAAACCTTGTCACTGCTAAGATCTTTGTTATAATCCTACCAAATCTTTTGTATAAACTCGTGTTAACTGATGTGGGATTCCTTAAGGCCCACCTTTCAACAGTCCTGCCCCATCGACTTCAGCACCTTATCTGGGATATAGACTAGAGTCCATTTTGAGTACCTAGAGGCTTGCATGCCTTAATGGCAGGTTCTCTCACTGACGATCATGGGAATACATCAATGTCCCTTGATCATCAGATCTTGCAAGTGGCTCGACCTCAGCACATCCATTCGCACTTCACAAGATGTACTCGGGTACCTTGGCACTCATTGACATCAATGGTGAGTTGCCTCGTACTGGTTAACGACATTCATCAATGGTCGGTAATCCAGTGATTTCTCTTCATGCTCAACATCGATCCATCCATTCGCATGATTAGAATTGTACCATCGGGTTTGTAGAGGATGAAGACTATACACTTTTTCCTGATTCCCTCAGTAGTTACAACAGCTTGAATTCATCTATGAGAGTCTAACAGTTCCACAGCACCAATTCATATTCCTCCACTTCCCATTCTCTGATTCGACAGTGATAGTCGTTGTAGTTCCCGCAGTTGCTATTACAACCATCATTGTTATAGCAGTCGCTGCTACCGCAGTCACATCAGTTCCGGAAGTTGTTGTTTTAGCATTTCTAGCAGTTACAGTAGTGCTGCTACAGTAGCAATCACCTTTCACATGCTCCTACAGCAGTGCCATCTTTCACGTTACAAGAAACGATGCCATTCACAGCTACATTTTCATGATCCTATACCAGTGACACCTTCCATCTTCCAGCAGTCGCAGTCACATATTCTTTGTGCCCGTCTATACAGTAGTTGCAGCTACAGTACTAGTCACGATTTTCTGCTCCAGCAGCCGCAACAACTACATTCCTATTGCATAGTTCATCTACATTTTGGGTGAGTGGANCCCACCATAAGAAAATTGTGAGCTGTTACTCATGCATTTCACATCATGAAATGAATGTTGTCAACATAAGAACCAACATTCTTTATATTCATGGTTGTTACACAAGAACCAACCATAGGAAAATGCCAGTTGTTACTCATGAGCTGTTATATCTTGGAAACATTCATCATTAAAAAGGCATCATCAATCAAAGCCAAAGTTTAGATGCCAAAGGTTCTTCAGAAGATCCATGCATGGTTGCATGAGGACATGCAACACCTTGAGTTGGGGGGAGATGTTGAGTCTCAGAAATGTCCCTTTTTCATCCACTTTATCTTTTGCATTCCTCACATTTCATTGTCCCATTAACCTTTTATCATACCATTTCCATACATATCTGTGGGTTTTACATTATTATTTTCCACTTTATTCATTTTAGTATTATAAGTGAATTTATGATTAAATATTAGAAAATATACATGTTTTTCATATATATATCTCAATTATGTGTGAGCTTTGTAATGTGTAGGAATATGTAAATGATTAATTCAAAGAGACTTCTAGAATATCTCTTACACCATTCCAAAGGAGATAGTTATTGAAGCCTATTCTTAAGGAGAAGATCATGGAAGATTTGGTTGGCATATCTTATCTAGGATTCATGAGGATTTGAAGGAACCATATCTTGTAATAAGAGGAAAGTGGTTGAGAGTAGTTGAGAGAATAGTGGATCTGTTCTTATCTTTTTCTTAAGGCCTCTCATGTATAAAGGAGAGTGCTCCCTCTCCATTCGATTAAGTTGTAATTAAGTTAGATTAAGCTTGTAGGAGGGTTGTAATGGAAATGGATTGGATTGGATTTTGTACTTGTTAGATTAGTCTTTGATTTGAGATTCTTAATGTGATTCAAGATTTCATTATCATGCTTCCATGTTTTTCATTTGATTATTGATTTGTGGATGTGAGCTCACATATGTCATTGTTGTTAACTCTTCACATGTTGTATTTCCTTTACTCAATTTCATGCTTTCGTAGTTAGTGTTTCAATTCTTTCCTAGATTAATTTGATTTCAGCAAATTAGATTAAGTTAGATTAGATCTACTTCATTCCTACACAAATAGTGCACGTGCTTCGTCAGTTTACGTACCTCGGATTGACAAGTAAATAGTTGGGCAACTGCACTGCAACGCAATTATTACGACATATATTTCGCCTAACACTTTTAACAAAACTCCTGTCGAAGATATATTGGTCTAAGAGGTTTTAGATGCTTTGGAAAATGATAAGTTGAAAGATAGCAGTTGCATTGAACAATGACCCTGTCAAAGCCTGAAAATATTGTAGGGTGAAGATCTGTACAGTTTGTGGCGACCAAGGTTTCACAGATTAACTTGTTATCTGTAAGCAATGCAATGAATGAGCTGACCATGTGAATTGCATGAAGACCTAGTCTGATTAGGTGATAGAAGCTGACTGGTTTTGGTGCTAAATGCATATTGGAGCTGAAAGTGAGCAGACATAAGATTGCTCTCATATCTTTCCATTCACTAGATAAGAAATCACAGGTTGATTTAATAAGTAGGCGTTTGAGAGCACTAATGCAAAATATTTTTTGCAGAGAGATAGCTCATAAGTGGCATTAAAAGGAGTCAAGGGTACTATTTGTGCAGAACCATAACACATAGATGTCTTGATACGTTCTAGAGAGGGTCTAGCATCAAAATGAATATCTGAGATGGTAGTTATTTTCAGCAGCAGTTTTATTGAAGAGTTTGTGGCACTCTGTTGACCTAAATTACTCAAGCCTGATGTAAAGCTTGTCCTGCACTGAAAACAAAAACAGACTGTTAAAAAAATCAAAAGAAAATAGTCAAGGAGAATTGAAGAAAGCTGACTATCAAAACCCTAGAAGCTTGAGGAGAAAAAAGGAGTTGTTAGGTCATTCAGAGGGATTTAAAATTACACAGATTTCAGCCATTGAAAATAGATGGGAAAAAGTGGCAAGACCAATAGGGATGAGCCCACTAAGCTGAAATGGATAGACCAATTTCTAGGTTGTGCAGAACTTTTTCAGAATGCTGGTTGGTTGGATTTCTTCAAGAAGATCGATGGCTATAACACTGAGGTCTCTTATAAATTTGCCCAATGCTATAACCAGGACATGGTAGTATTTGATACTTTAAAGTTTAAGTTGACTGTGGAGCTAGTTGCTGAATCTATAGGAGTCATAAATGAAGGTGAAATGTGGTTCAAAAAGTTGCCTTTCACCTTTAATGCCCAAAGATACCTTGTACCTGGCATTACCCCAAACTGGAGCAAAGGAGTATTAATCCAGAATTTTAGAGATGAATGGGTGGAGCCCATCAAAGTCTTACAAAGCTACATCACCTGTGAGGGGATATATGCTTTTGTATACAAGTATCATTTAAGGTTCTTACAGCACCTTGTTGGTGAATCTAGGATGAGTCTTCCTTTCTTCTTGTTTAAAAGTTTGCAGAAGATGTCAAGTAGGGTTAAGGAGCATCAGAATCACACTACATAGTCCATTTTCCATCATGGTTTGATCAAATTGATTATCAGTATTGTCCTGCAAAAAGAAGGGAAAACATGGCATTATTTCCTCTTTTGGTCTGGTTTCCAAATTAAGCAGGAAGAGCAGGCAACCAAAAAACATGTGGACAAGGGGAAAACCCTAGTTAGAAAACTAGGGCAGAAAATCAAGTCTGAAGATAAAAAGGAAGTTAAACTTGAAGAAGAGACAGAGCCTTCAAAGGCAGACTATGAACATTAGTAGCCTTCAGCTAATAATAAGGACAAAAGCTCACTGTTTATAAAAGAAGAAGATCAGCCTGTGCAAAATAGGGCACCAGGAGAAACTCTCATGAATGAGAAAATTGATGTTACAGAGAAGGTTGCAATGAAGGAAGAGGATGCCAAGGTTCAACAAAGAATCCCTATCAATATTTTATCTAAAGATGAAGGCTATTTTCTAGAAGGAGATGAGTTGACAGTCCATGCTGAGTCTAGGGTTGACATACACAGAGAATGCTACAGTCAAGAAGATAAAGTAGAGAAGTCAAAGAAAAGGAAGACAAAATTTAAAGTTATGGAATTATCCACAGTAAGACATCAAGGAAAAACTTTGAAGATGGCGAAAGAACTTGCCTCAGATTGGAGACCAAAAACTAGACCAAAAAATAAACTGAGGCTGAATATGAAAAAGCTTCTAAACCCAAAATTGAACACAGAAAAGGTCACCATGATCGATACCTCTTCTCCAGAGGAAAACCTAAAATCTAGCAAAGGTAAAAGTAAAGAAAATAAACCTTTGAAGACATTAGAAGAGACTAGCCTCATCCAAACTAAATTATCAGTTGTGTTTCTGGAATTAAGAGATGAAATGTTGAAGGAGCAATAGACAGAGGAAGTGGATGCCTCTTATTCAGAAAATAAGATGCTAATGAATGAAAATGCACCTAATAAAACAGACACTCAAGAAATTCCAAGTATTCCTAGTGTTTCTACAAAGCTGTTACAGGAGGATGAAGACATTTTCAGAAAACTAGATATCCCATGGTTGCCCAGTGAGATACAAGATACCACAACAGGGAAGGCTTTTGATTCAGAAAAGGAGAACCTACAAAGAACCATCAAACATTACAAGCATCAAATGGAATACATGCAGGAAGTAAATGATGGCCTAATCCTAGCAAATAGAAGAATCAGGGGGGATTTACAAGAAGTAAATGAGCATTATCAAGAGCTTACTCCAGTTTCCAAGGAGGCCCTGAAGAGGAAGAGAAGCACATATTTACAATGTGCAGAATTGAAGCTGACTCTCAGAGGATTACAGCAGCATAATGAAGAACTTGCAAGAAGGTTAGCAGATATGGAAGCTGAGCAGAAGAGATCCAAGAATAAGGCCCAAGCTTTGGATGGAATAGCCTTATTGGCAGAAGCTGCTAAGGACCTTTGAGTATTTTTAATTAGTCAGTTACTTGTTATGTCTTTAGAGAAATACTTTAGTTAGTTAGTTATTTGTTATGTTTTTGAAGAAATACTTTATTTTGTAAATTGTAATATGACATTATCCCATCGATGAGTTGGCTGAAGACAGTTAGGGTTTAGACCCTAACTGATTTCTTGAGAAGCAGTATTTAGGTAGAGGAGAAAGAGAGCAAAGGGTTTGATTTTTGGTTGGCTTAAGGAGGTCTATGACTTGTTTATGAGCTAAGTACATAACTCTCATCTGTATTTGTTGAACAGAACTATGAAATATATGATCTATATCACTCTTGAGTCTGTGTTTTAGCTTCATTTTTAGCTTGTTTAGCTACTTGACTGATATATTCATTACTGGTTTTTGGTTTCTTTGCTTGTAATGCTTGTCAGCTATGAATGAACTTTAAGATTATATTCTGATTGGTACATGGTGATTATATTATGCATCTCTGTTCTTATTTATTCATGATTTAGTTCCTGCTTGGCTTATGAATGTATTCCCTTCAGTCACCAAACTTTATAACCAGAAAAACCTTTCAAAAAAACCCTAAACCCTAGTTTTACTTGATTGAATATTTGAGATTGTGTTGGCTTGTTTCTTTGTGGCCTGGAAACAATTTATGGCATAAACATCTTTGGCGCCATTGCCGGGGACGAAATTGAAGACATATTTTCCCTGGGATACTTATCAATTTTACTGGTTTTAAGAGGTGAACTTAAACCAACACATTTTTAAGGTTACTTTTCACCATATTTGTCACAATGGCTACTAGAGGAGTGGGAAGTAGGAACAGACCTACTTCACCATTGTAGACGGTTCATTAACTTCATCTGTTTCAAGAAAAGAAGAAGAAACTTCACCTTGGGTAAAACCAACAATTCCTGACAGTAATTTCCAAATTTTTACCAATCCTCAATCCTTCATAAAAGCTAAAACTGCCTCTCCTGGTAAGATACCTCTCTTTTAATTGAAAGTAGGTAAAAACCCCTTTCAACCAAGTTCTAGCCAAACCTCTTCATCACCAAAATCAGTTAGTCCTAAAATGGCAGCCCAAAATCAGCCTAGAGACATGATGGACCGGATGGTTGCAGCCAGATATGCACCATTGGTCTTGCCTCAGTCTTTAAATGCATTGCCTAGGGGTGACTATCAAAATTATATTCCTAGGTTTAATGGACAGGGGGAAACCACAGCTGAAGAACATTGGGAATCTTTCCTTAGTTATGCTGATAACCAAAACATTGAAGCCAAGGATGTATGGATGAGAATGTTTGTGCAGAGCCTTGATGGAGATGTTAGGAAATGGTTTAGGGAGTTACCTGCTAACTCAATCACTATCATTGAAGAACTTTGTGATCTCTTCATGAGACAATGGGGTGACACCAAAGACCATACATACTACATAACTGAGTTTGGTGCACTTAGGAGGAAAAAGGATGAAACTATTGCAGACTTTTCAAAAAGGTTTAACAAGATGTACAGTAGAATTCCTGCTGAAATAAAGCCTACAGAAACATCAGCTAAGCTGACATATGCAAATGATTTCGATCATGAATTCTCTTTATTGCTAAGAGAAAGGAGGTCTATTTCTTTACTGAATATGCAAGATGCAGCTTTGGAGGTATAATCTAACATATTGGCTTCCAATAGATTGAAGAAGGAAACAGCTCCACAGCTTTATGACAGAAAAGGAAAGAAGGAAGCAGCTCCCAAAGGTTCAGCTTCTCATTCTGCTGAAGGGAAGATTGATGAAATGGCTAAGTTGGTGAATATTTTGATTGCAAAATTGAAAAAATTAGAGCTTGAGAAAAATTCTAGCAAGCCTGCTTGAGAAGGTGAACGAAATCCTAATAATCAGAATCAGTTTAGAAGGCAATTTGCTCCCCGTTTCATGCCTAGAGAACGAAGGAACAATGATATCCATCGAGAAAGGAGAGAAAATAAGGACCAAATAGTGCCACCACCTCTTCAGAACAATGTGGCTGATGAAAAAGAAGTTGATGCTGAGCTGATTTTTGAGGAGACTGACCAAGATATGAATCATTTTGGAGAAGGATTGTCTGGGGGTTTTTTCACTGAGGAATAATTTCTAAATGCAGAATACTATGATGCTGACATGTTTGAAAAAGAGGATGATTTAGGTCTGGAAAAGACTGCTGTAACTGCTGGTGTCTGTCAAAATGAAATTAAGAAGACCGTGAACCTGAGGTCAGGTCCAAAACAGGTGGTACAAGCCCCAAAGAAGAAAGCAATTGTCCCTGCTAAACAAGCATCTGATCCTGTGACAGAGAAAAAGCAAGTTTCAGAAAAACCAAAGAAGACTACAGAGGTTGAAGAGGTAAGTAAAACTGTTCATAATTTCAGCTTGGAAAATGAATTAGGCAAGTTAAATATTCCTGTACCTTTAACTGAATTGATGAAAAACCCTTCATATAAAGAATCAGTCCTTAAAATGCTTAATTTAACAAGCAATCAGACTATTTCAGACACAGTAAATTTGCAAGAAGAAAACCCCAGGATTTTCATTGGATCAGCCCTGGCTGAAAAGACTGAAAATGAAGCAGGTGCTTCACCTCCATTCTACATCACCCTGACAGTTCATGAACAAATGATTCACACTTGTTTGTTAGATTCGGGAGCCTCACACAATTTAATGCCAAAGGTTGTTATGGAGGCTTTAGGGTTGAGTATTACCAAACCCTACCATGATCTGTATGCCTTTGATTCCCGAGCAGGTTGTTTAGGGGTAATAAAGGACATGGTTGTCAGCCTAGCTCAGTTACCCATGAAAAGTGTGATCATGGATGTTGTGGTAGCTGATATTACACTGAAGTTTGGGTTACTTCTTTCTAGGTCTTGGGAAAAGAAGGTTGGTGGGACCTTACAAATGGATCTTTCCTATGCTACTATTCCTGTGTTTGGAGGAGAAAATAGAAGGTTGTACAGAGAGCTTCAGTTTGCCTACATTGTGACAGATGACAAGAACCCTACCAATCACCCACTGTATGCTGTTGATAAAGACTTGGGTACTTGCATGTTACATTTCAGTGAAGATGATAATATTGTTGGTTTGTTACAGGTTGAAAAAGAACAACCAATAAAATGCAATAGAGAACAGGAGGATGAGTTGTGGCAATTATAATTTGATGGTTCTTCTTGTAAAGAAGGTGCAGGTGCAGGGGTTCTTCTCATATCCCCTGGAGGTGAAACAATAAATATGATGTATAAATTGGAGTTTATTACTACAAACAATACTGCTGAATATGAAGCTTTGATATTAGGATTAAAAGCTACTAAATATTTGGGAATTCAACAGATTGCTGCATTTAGCGACTCCGAATTAGTTGTTCAGCAGGTGAAGAGCAACTATCAAGTGAAGCAGGGTTTGCTGAAAGTCTATCGAAATGAGGTATGGGACATGCTTGAAAATTATTTTGTAGCTGTTAACATTACTCATATTCCAAGAGACCATAATCAGACTGCAGATTCATTGGCCTTGGCTGCCACACACTTTAGAATCCCCAAGACCACTCAGTTGAGATATCCCATTGAGGTGAGGTACAGACCATCTGTACCAGATAATGTAAAGCAGTGGAGAGTTTTTTAAGATGACATAGAGATTAATAGGTTTCTAGAACTTACCCATGAGTTTTCAAATTCCATGATTGATCAAGAGGAAGATGAGGGGGATGAAGAGCTAGAAGAGATTGTTGAAAATGAGATTGCTGGACATAAAATTATTGAATTAAAAAGTAATTTCATCCCAAAGGGGTTGGTACCTTTGGAAATGATATTTTCAAAAGATGATACACTCTTGAAACCTATAGTACAGTCCTTAGAAGAAAATGTGGTGGATTGTAACATTGGCTCAGCAGAACATCCTAGAATGGTTAAAATTTCTAAAGCTGTTACAGTTGAACAAAGAAACGGGTATATTAAACTGTTAAAAGAACATGTAGATGTTTTTGCATGGTCTTATGAGGAATTGAGAACTTATGATACAGGAATCATACAGCATAAAGTCCCTTTAAAACCAAATGTCAAACCTTTTCGTCAGAAATTAAGGAGGATTAATCCAGCCTTGTTTCCTGTGATTGAAAAAGAAGTGAGGAAGCTGTTAGATGCAAAGATCATAGTCCCTCTTAGGTATTCCCTAAAAGCTAATTATCCCCTGCCTAAAATTGAACAAATATTGCAGAAAGTAGTTGGAGCACAGAGGATCTCAATGGTTGATGGTTTCTCAGGGTACAATCATATCTCTATGCATCCTGATGATAAGGAGAAGATAGCTTTCACTACTCCTTGGGGAACTTTCATGTATGATAAGATGCCCTTTGGTATAATGAATGCAGGAGCCACCTTCTAGAGGGCTATAGATATTGCTTTTGTCGGAGAAAAGGACAAGTTTGTGGTAATCTACTTGGATGATATTACTATTTTTTCACAATCAGATAATGAAAATTTAAAGCATTTGAAGCAGACTTTCCTGAAATGTAGAAATTTTGGCTTGTCCTTGAATCCAAAGAAGTCACACTTTGCTGTACAGGAAGGTAAATTGCTTGGTCATTTAGTGTCTGCTGATGGTATAAGGATCGATCCTGAAAGGGTAAAAGATATATTGAAAATAAGTTTACCCAAGAGTAAAAAGGATGTCCAATCATTCATTGGTAAAATCAATTTTCTACGGTGGTTCATACCAAACTTTGCTGAAATTATCAAACAAATCACAGTCATGCTAAAAAAGGATCAGGAAGTCAGGTGGACCACCGAGGCAAAGAATGCATTTGAGAAGATCAAAATGGCTCTTACTGAAGCTCATGTGTTAGTAAGCCCAGCTTTTACCAGAGAATTTCTTACATTCTCATTTTCATCAGAGGATACAATAGTAGTTGTTCTGTTGCAGAAGAATAAGGAAGGACTGGAGCAGCCTATTGCATTCTTCAGCAAAACTCTCAGGGATTCTGAACTTAAATACAATATCTTAGAAAAATAGGCCTATGCTCTAGTAAAAGCTTTAAAGTTTTTCAGAATCTATGTTTTGCATTCTAAAGTTATTTCATTTGTGCCTAATGCTGCTGTAAAAGATGTTTTGACACAGCCTGATAGTGAAGGGAAAAGAGGCAAGTGGATTGCTAAAATTATGGAGTATGATGTAGATATCAGACCTACCAAACTTGTCAAGGGACAAGGTTTAGCCAAGCTGCTGGCTGAATCAAATTGTCAATATCTTGGATTGCATGTCATGGCTGAAGAATTAGCTCAGGAAGAAGATCAAGCAATACTGGAAAAAGAGAAGATCATGGACTATTATCCAGCATCCACATGGTATGCAGACATTGTGTATTTTCTGTTGTTTTTGCAATGTCCTGAACATCTAGATAGGAAAGCTGCTAGATCCTTAAAGCTTAAAGCTACTAAATATTGTCTAGTAGAAGAGCAGTTGTTCTGGAAAGACCCATGTGGTATCCTACTTTGATGCTTGGATAAATCTGAAATTGAAGGAGTGATTTCTGAATCTCATGAGGGTGCTTGTGGAGGCCACAAGTACCGGAATACCAGAACATATAGGATTTTAAGAGATGGATATTATTGGCCCTCTTTGTTTGCAGATGTTTATCAGTAGGTAAGAGCCTATATCCCTTGTCAGAACTTTGCTAGCAAACAAAAATTGTTGTCATTGCCCCTGAAACCTATTACAGTAAGTGCTCCATTCCAGCAATGGGGTCTGGATTTTATTGGAGAAATAAATCCAGCTTCCTCAGGACAACACCATTGGATTCTAACTGCAACAGACTTCTTTACCAAATGGGTGGAAGCCATCCCTACTAGGAATGCCACAGACAAGGTAATCATGGAATTTATTGAGGAGAATATCATTAGTAGGTTTGGCTGTCCTCAGAAATTAGTAACAGATAACGCAAAGGCTTTCAAGTCCAAGGCAATGGAAGCCTTTTGTGAAAAGAATGGTATCTTGCTGAAGCACTCAACTCCTTACTATCCCCAGGGTAATGGTTTGGTTGAATCCTCTAATAAAAACATCATCCAGAGTATCAAAAAATTGCTCAAGCATAACAAGAGATCATGGGATTCAATGCTGAAATATGCATTGTGGGCTGATAGGATAACAGTCAAACAAGCAATTGGAACTTCTCCTTTCCATTTAGTGTATGGTACAGATGTAGTTTTTCCTGTTCAATTGGGAATCCCAGTGATGAAGTTTCTTCAGAATTCCCAAGAAGAGCCAAATGATATGCAGAGAATGATTTATGAGATGATAGAGTTGCAGCAGAACAGGGAAAAGGTGGAAGAAAGGGCACAGTTGTACAGATTAAAGATCAAGAGTAGATTTGACAGGAAAATCAAAGATAGCACTTTATCAGTTGGTGATATGGTTTTGAGGTGGGATGCCAGGAAAGAGCAAAAAGGGAAACATGGTAAGTTTGACAACCTCTAGTTTGGCCCTTTCCTAGTGTCTAAGATTTTGGAGAATAACAATTTTGTCCTGCAGTCTTTGGAAGGTGAGGAATTGTCAAGTCCTGTCAATGGACGATTCCTCAAGCATTTTTATAGTCTTTTAGGAGATTTTCACTTTTCATTGTATATACCAGTGTGAGTGAAGCATAATAAGGACTCCATAACCCAATGGAAATTTTGCAGACTAGTAGGTAGCAGAAAAGAAGGCACTGGTCTACAGGTTCTTGAAGCCTCACAGGGAGGACTTCATCCCGCAGCTGGAGCCAGATGTTAAGTCATGAACTTGTTTTCTTCTATTTTATATTTTGATTGTCATTTTTATTTTTTGCTCATTTGCTTAAGTTTGCTCATTTGCTTAAGTTAGAAAATTTTTGGTTTTAAGTGAAATTTTTGAGTTTTTGCCTTTAGGTTTTTATTATTTTTTGTTTCTTTAGGTTCTGAAGGGTTCTATAATACTTATATGGATTAAGGATGTCACAAATAGCACCATGATCAAAGTTTAACATTTAAAACCTTGTTCAAAATGGAAACAATGACTAAAAAGCACCAAATTTGATTTTAAATTATTCTTGTAGTGCAACTGCCAAAACATTACACTGCGGCGCTACAAGAATATCGCGGGCATCAAAATTGATGATTTTTAAGCCAAATTTTATCATGATTTCGATTTTTCGGTGACTAATCACATGTGTAAAGGATTTTGATACGTGTTCTAGCAGAAATAATCATGCAAACAAGTGTTGTTTAAAACGTGAAGGAGATCGTGGTGATCAGCAGTTAAGGTCGAGTGAATTATGATAGATCGATGAAAGAGTCGAAATTGATGGGAAAGGAGTTTTCCATACATGCATTACGAAACTGGAGACTAAGTGGAGAGAGGACATTTGCTTAAAATACAAAAGTTGCAGTTACATAGGAGATTTAGGGCTTTCACAGTTACAGAGAAGATTTAGGGCTTTCCCGTCGCGCCAGCTGGAAGCAAATTGGAGACCCAGAGACACTTGGATAGTTAAGTTTGACAATCAGATAGCTCAAGGATTGATTTTAAACATCTGCAGTAGGACAGAAATAAGGTATTCCCCGTTAACCTGATAGTGGCTGCTAAATTGGGGCTTTCCCAGTAAAGCTTGTTTTGTTAAAATTGATTAAGAAAAACATAAATGTATGCTTTTAACAAAACTCCTGTCGAAGAGATACCGGTCTAAGAGGTTTTAGATGCTTTGGCAAATGATAAGTTGAAAGATAGTAGTTGCATTGAACAATGACCCTGTCAAAGCCTGAAAATATGGTAGGGTGAATATCTGTAAAGTTTGTGGCAACCAAGGTTTCACAGATTAACTTGTTATCTATAATAAATGCAATGAATGAGATGAGCATGTGAATTGCATGAATACTTAGTATGATTAGGTTCTAAAAGATGACTATTTTTGGTGCTAAATGCAAATTGGAGCAGAAAGTGAGGAGACATAAGATTTCTCTCATATCTTTCCATCCACTAGATAAGCAATCACAGGTTGATCTAAGAAGCAGGCATTTGAGAGAACTAATGCAAAATATTTTTTACAGAGTGATAGCTCATAAGTGGCATTAAAAGGAGTCAAGGGTACTATTTGTGTAGAACCATAACAAACATATGTCTTCATACATTCTAGAGAGGGTCTAGCATCAAAATGAATATCTGAGATGGTAGTTATTTTTAGCAGCAGTTTTATTCAAGAGTTTGTGGCACTCTGTTCACCTAAATTACTCAATCTTGATGTAAAGCTTGTCCTGCATTGAAAACAAAAATAGACTGTTAAAAAATCAAGAGAAAACAGTCAAGGAGAATCGAAGAAAGCTGACTATCAAAACCCTAGAAGCTTGAGGAGAAAAAAGGAGCTGTTAGGTCATTCAGAGGGATTTAAAATTACATAGATTTCAGCCATTGAAAATAGATGGGAAAAAGTGGCAAGACCAACAGGGCTGAGCCCACTGAGCTGAAATGGATTGACCAATTTTTAGGTTGTGCAGAGCTTTTTCAGAATGCTGGTTGGTTGGATTTCTTCAAGAAGATCGATGGCTATAACACCAAGGTATCTTCTAAATTTTCCCAATGCTATAACCAGGACATGGTAGTATTTGATACTTTAAAGTTTAAGTTGACTGTGGAGCTAGTTACTGAAGCTATAGGAGTCAGAAATGAAGGTGAAATGTGGTTCAAAAAGTTGCCTTTCACCTTTAATGCCCAAAGGTACCTTGTACCTGGCATTACCCCAGACTGGGGAAAAAGAGTATTAATCTATAATTTTAGAGATGAGTGGGTGGAGCCCATCAAAGTCTTACAAAGCTACATCACCTGTGAGGGGAGATATGCTTTTGTATACAAGTATCATTTAAGGTTCTTGCAGCACATTGTTGGTGAATCCAAGATGAGTCTTCCTTTCTTCTTGTTTAAAAGTTTGCAGAAGATGTCAAGTAGGGTTAATGAGCATCAGAATCACACTACATAGTCCATTTTCGATCATGGTTTGATCAAATTGATTATCAGTATTGTCCTGCAAAAAGAAGGGAAAACATGGGAATATTTCCTCTTTTGGTATGGTTTCCAAATTAAGCAAGAAGAGCAGCCAACCAAAAAACATGTGGACAAGGGGAAAACCCTAGTTAGAAAAATAGGGCAGAAAATCAGGCTTGAAGATAAAAAGGAAGTTAAACTTGAAGAAGAGATAGATCCTTCAAAGGAAGACTGTGAACATCAGCAGCCTTCAGGTGATAATAAGGACAAAAGCTCACTATTTATAAAAGAAGAAGATCAGCCTGTGCAAAATAGGGCACCAGTAGAAACTCTCATGAATGAGAAAATTTCTGTTACAGAGAAGGTTGCAGTGAAGGAAGAGGATGCCAAGGTTCAACAAAGAAGCCCTATCACTATTTTATCTGAAGATGAAGGCTATTTGCTAGAAGGAGATGAGTTGATAGTCCATGCTGAGTCTAGGGTTGACATACACAGAGAATGCTACAGTCAAGAAGATAAAGCAGAGAAGTTAAAGAAAAGGAAGACCAAAGTTAAAGCTGTGGAATTAGCCACAATATGACATCAAGGAAAAACTTTGAAGATGGTGAAAGAACTTGCCTCAGATTGGAGACCAAAAACCATCCCAAAAAATAAACTGAGGCTGAATATGAAAAAGCTTCTAAACCCAAAATTGAACACAGCAAAGGTCACCATGATCGATACCTCGTGTTCAGAGGAAAACCTAAAATCTAGCAAAGTAAAGAAAAAAACCTTTGAAGACATTAGAAGAGTCTAGCCTCACCCAAACTAAACTATCAGCTATGTTTCTGGAATTAAGAGACGAAATGTTGAAGGAGCAGTAGACAGAGGAAGTGGATGCCTCTTATTCAGAAAATAAGATGCTAATGAATGAAAATGCAACTAATAAAACAGACACTCAAGAAATTCCAAGTATTCCTAGTGTTTCTACAAAGTTGTTACAGGAGGATGAAGACATTTTCAGAAAACTAGATATCCCATGGCTGCCCAGTGAGATACAGGATACCACAACAGGGAAGGCCTTTGATTCAGAAAAGGAGAACCTACAAAGAACCATCAAATAGTACAAGAATCAAATGGATTACATGCAGGAAGTAAATGATGGTCTGATCCTAGGAAATAGAAGACTCAGGGGGGGTTTACAAGAAGTAAATGAACATTATCAAGAGCTTACTGCAGTTTCCAAGGAGGCCCTGAAGATGAAGAGAATCACAGATTTACAATGTGTAGAATTGAGGCTGACTGTCAGAGGCTTATAGTAGCAGAATGAAGAACTTACAATAAGGTTAGAAGATATGGAAGCTGAGCAGAAGAGAGCCAGGAAGAAGGCCCAAGCTTTGGATGGAATAGCCTTATTGGCAGAAGCTGCCAAGGACCTTTGAGTATTTTTAATTAGTCAGTTACTTGTTATGTCTTTTGAGAAATACTTTAGTTAGTTATTTATTTGTTATGTTTTTGAAGAAATACTTTATTTTGTAAATTGTAATATGACATTATCCCATCGATGATTTGGCTGAAGACAGTTAGGGTTTAGACCCTAACTGATTTCTTGAGAAGCAGTATTTAGGTAGAGGAGAAAGAGAGAAAAGGGTTCAATTTTTGGCTGGCTTAAGGAGGTCTATGACTTGTTTATGAGCTAAGTACATAACTCTCATCTGTATTTGTTGAACACAACTATTAAATATATGATCTATATCACCCTTCAGTCTGTGTTTTAGCTTCATTTTTAGCTTGTTTAGCTACTTGAATGATATATTCATTGCCGGTTGTTGCCGCCTTTTCACACACCTGGATCACGTGGCAAAAATATTCAAGCCACTCGGTGTGTCCTTGGGGGCAAGTCTCGAGTCAAGGCTGTCACCTTGTTCTTGACTCCTCCGTTTAGGCTCAACTCCTAACGAAGCCAAGGGGGGTAGACCCTATTAAGTTACTAAGGATGATTTCTTAGTGTAATGATGTTGTACTGAATCAGTTATTTTAGGAGTTTGAAAACTTTAACTATAAACAATCAAGATGACAAGATACAAAGATACACACGAAAGCACCAGATTGATACACAATATAAATATGAAGCAAAAAGGACCAGTGCCTTAATAATGGAGTCAAAAGAGATCAGTGTGCTTGCATGTGTCTGGAATAAATGTTTTGCGATTGCATCTTGGTATGTTTTAAGTTAAAAATGGAGTATGATTTGTTTAAATTAGGCTTAAGGGGGACTCCAGATATACCCGAGAGTACTTGGAGTATATCCAAAACAAAGCCTATACGGCTACCCGCAAGGAATATGTGGGCTGAAATGGAGTCTCTGGGGTTGTGTTCGTAACGCACCAGTTAGGGTGTGACAGAGATCGGCGCCCCGAGGTCACTTTTCAGTAGGTTCCCGCTTCCTTTGGGTATTTTGCCACCGTAAAGGTTTGATCGAGGTGTTGGATTTTCACCTGATGGTTTGTTAATTGGGGAAGGTGAGTCCTAATTATGCTAGTCACCCAAGTGCTCTTGATACAGCTTCACTGATCGGACGAACCGCAGCCAAGTGCAGAGCATCCACACTGGAGTCTTGTAAATTTTAATAAGTTTTAAAGGATGTATTCTTGCTTAAAAGAAAAGCCTCCAAGAACCTCTTTCGATCCAAGTAGATCTCAATCGGGGAATCAAGGAGGGGTTAATTTTAAAATGCTGATAAAAAAAAGATGAGAAAATAACACAACTACACAAATGCGTTTTTCTGATTAATCCTACCACGAATCTCTTTCCCCTTGCGGGTCACTCAGGAAATCGTGGGGTAAGTATTATGATTACTTTTGAAAATAAGATATGGAATATGTGATTAACAACAAAATCAAATACACTACCCTATCAATCAGATAAATTCTAGTAAAAGGAAATAAGCACAAAAAAGACAAAAAAGGCACCGACGCGAATCCCCCCAGGGGGGATGGGGAATGGGCTCGAACGAGCCTATTCAAAGGATGATTTTATTATAGAGGTTACAATATCGAAGCACTGATAAAACATAGCTTTCTTGGTCCTTATATAGGCTGAAACCAAGATATTACAGTTTATGCAAAACAATTACAAATTATGTGACGAAAGAGAGCCCCCTGGGGGGATTTGAGCGCTCCAAAAGGCACTTTGGACAGCAGCTTCTTTTCTCCTCTGTCAGACCTGCTAAATGACAGCAAATTAATTAGAATAAAAAATGCCCCAAAGCACTTTAAGAGTGCCTTTGGGTCAGTCTACTTTATCTCAAAAAATTAACGAAATTAAACTAGCTAAATCGACGAAAGGGAACCAAGGAAAGC
>LPNX011130381.1:298706-376699 GCA_001517045.1 Pseudotsuga menziesii
GATTGAAAAATTGAAAAATTGAAAAACACCTAGGGGGACTTAGACATGTTCATATGACTCAAAAATGATGTCTAGCATGCTTACACATTGACACATAGACTCTAATAACCTCATTAGGCCCAAATGCCAAGCCAACCACCCCAACTTTGGAGGTATGGAGTGAAAAACTCAGAAATTATCAGTCGTTTATTCAACAACCAATAATAACCAAGGGAAAAAACACCATGGGCTGATCGGATTGACAAATGAAGTCTAAGAGACCGAGTCTTTTACATACACTATCATGCTAGAACATTTATTACAATTCCCCCATGGGGTATGAACATGTGATATGATACAATAAAGCTTCCTGGAAGCAAGACTGAAGGCTCTCTGAAGTTCGAACAAGTTATCCCTGCCCGGTTCACCAGGCTCACTTGATAGAAAACCACTAAGTACAACTTAGGTGGTAACACCAGTTTTTGGTTTCTTTGCTTGTAATGCTTGTCAGTTATGAATGAACTTTAAGATTATATTCTGATTGGTACATGGTGATTATATTATGCATCTCTATTATTATTTATTCATGATTTAGTTCCTGCTTGGCTTATGAATGTATTCCCTTCAGTCACCAAACTTTATAACCAGAAAAAACTTTCAAAAAAACCCTAAACCCTAGTTTTACTTGATTGAATATTTGAGATTGTGTTGGCTTGTTTCTTTGTGGCCTGGAAACAATTTCTGGCACAAACAGGGTCTAAGGAGTCTGTAGAGGGACAGGGGAAGGACATACAAGTGTGATTCACCTGGAGTGGTAAAATCAACTATAATAGATTCCCCCTAATGTGTGAGGTCAGAGGGGTCATACGATGGCTAAAATACATTATAAGTCCATCCTAGAAGCAGAGTGATGAAGGATCCCAAATGGAAGACCAGCCACCCAATCAGTATAGTACAATGATACAACTCTGCACATACTACAAATACATATAGTAGTCCTGGATACATAAGAGTACAATGGCCATGAATAGGCATGATACAAGATATCACATAAGTGGTCATCACCACGTACAATATACATAGATCAAAATCTCCATGATGAAGATATACAAAAGACCATGATCTCCATAATGGTTGAATAATGGATCAAGATCTCCATAAAAGCTGGAAATGTCTGACATATACTGGAATCAAGTCACAAGAGATGAAATCTCATGAACACTGGCACGATCAAGGAGGTAGCATATAAGAGATGCCACCAATCTAGAAAGTATTCTACACAAACCTCTATGAGTACATGTCCTACTATGTGAATAGAGGTGTCAAGGTCGAACATAGTAGTCCATTGTCTGCTTTCTAGTCATTGATGTATACCGTTAACAAATGTGAGATCACCCACCAATAATGAAAATGGGAACCAAGGTACTAGAGTGCAAACTAACAAGTGTGAATAAATGTGTTGAGGTTGAACACTTGAGAGGATCCATCGATCAGGGTACATTGATGTATTCCCAAATACTGTCGATGGCGAGAGAACCTGCCCTTGATGACTGCAAGTCTGAAGGCACTCAAAATGAATCTAGATTTCGATCCCAGAATAAATGATCTAAAGTCGATGGGATGAAATCCACTGGAAGGAGGCCATTAAGGCATCCCCCATCATCCAACATGAGGTACTCAGCAAATTTGTATGATGTGGAAGGACTCGATCATAAGGTGCATGAACCAGTGCCTATACTGGGAATGGCCGACATGCAAAGTCAAGATAACTGAGGAATGGCCAAATCAGGTTTCAACTTCCTTTGAACAAGAGAATAATGGCGAATGGTGACTGAATAAAGGTAGCATAGACTCGATATACAAACTGGGACATCTCTGCGACACAGGAGGCATCGATAGAGGATCCATGGGGACTGGAAGCTTAACCAGTCGGTGGAGATAGACTCAGATAAATGAGTACAGCTCCTAAAGTCAAACTATAAACCCAACCAATGGATTTGATATACAGTGCTCTGGTTGAGGTTTACATGACTCGACAGCTGCCAAAGATAACATCTTTATTCGTCTGGCTTTTTGGTTTTTTGATTTTTTTTTTTGGACTTTTTCAAATATTTAAAAAGATTGAAAAAGAATAAAACTACTTTATAGTTACAGACTAGGAGGAGATGAGTGTCATAGGGGCAAACAAACTAGTTCCAAGTAGTGGAACATACCTATGCTCAATGCAAGGACACATGTGTAGAATATCGACACTCGGGGTAAAATTCCCTCTACGTAAAAGGGAATCAAGCTGCAAAGGATATATAAAATGGCTCTACATGGCTAGACATGAGACAAGCTCGGGATTTATGGCTGATACTTAGAGTCAGGGAAGCTGGAATAAGGCTCAATAAGGCAAGAAAAGCTCATGATAATGCAATTACAACTTTACATATACAAGGGAGTCCCAGGGAAATGGATAACATAAAGTTCAAGAGGAGTATGAGGCTTTTTCTCAATGACATGGAAAGAATAAAAGGGACTCCTAGACCTAAGAGAGGACTCACAACATGGGTACCAAATGCAAAAGGGAGCTAACTAGGGCACTCATGTATAGGAAAGCTCTACCATTCACATAGTAACACTTCTAACAACAGCATGAAGGTTCCGTGATACCATGGAATGGGTTCATCCCTAAGGTTAAAATGAAACAGTCATAAGGTCATGCAAAATGCAAGCGAATGTGAAATCCTAACCTATATGCCAGTTTAGACATAATACCTGTGATACGAACGAACGGGTTGAAACCTCGGAGAGAGTGTACAAAACTTGGACCCTACATGACAACCATATTAGTCCAAAACAACCCAAAATAGTCAATAAAGAATCCAAACTATAGGATATAGGGAGGAATGATCATGACAAATGCACCCAAAAAAAACAATGCGGTGAACAATGGGACATCAAAAGGAAAGTAACGTGTAGACCCAACATTCACACATCCACTACCACCCTTGTAAGGGTGACCACTAGTGTAAAGACCGAGCGAAGGGAATAAAAATCCTCCACAAATGGAGTAGAGAATGGAATATGACCATTCCCAAATCTATGAGCACAGTAAGGGGTGGTGATTCCCCCAAGTCTGACACCAGGGCCCATACTAGGACCAAGGATGGGTGATAGGATACCAAGCATGCCGAAAATAAAAGGACCCAAACTCAAGAGAGCATAAATATACTCAAGTAACCACGATCCCAAAGGCCAACTAGCGCACAAAGAGCACACTCCTAAGAAAATCTATAGCCAAAATACAAGCAAACCAAGGGAAGAATATGTGAGCTCCCGAATGCAGCAGGTATGTCTCACTTAGGAGAGGCTTGAGACTTCCATACATAACAAGCGGAGATATGTAACCAATTATTGTGTTCCTCAGTTTCAACGCGTAAAGTGACTGTGCTGTCCGACCCCAACCTGGCCAGGACACCCACATAATAACTCTTGCAAAGTACCCCCTCGATATCCTTGGTAAGGCCACTAAGTTCACCTCAATATAATCAATGCTCAGGCGAACAGTCGTAGGTGTGGTTGACCGTATAGGCAGGGTAGAAAAGCTCGAAACTATCGAAAGAGCCCCCAGATACGAATGCAATCCTGGAAATCTCTCCGATGCTACTCAATTATGACTAGGGGTCATCCCAATCGATAACCGCTCACATTGCCTCATGCTTAACTCCCTTTTGAGAGTAGGATCCTAAGAAACACTGGTTATACCAAGGAATTTCACACACTCACTTGGACAGACACATACATGTTGTTGTTTAGTGGTCTTAGAGAATTTACTCACAATGAACTATTCCAAGACCCTAAAACCTAATCTTCTTGGTGCACCCTGTAAAAGAAAAGAGTGTAATTCATTTTATTATGTGTTGATTTTAATTGGTTGTAATTACTCAAAGGGAAATGATCATGCAAGTAATGAAGTTATGACTCAGCAGTGAAATAAATATGCACACCATAACAAACAATGCTAAGTGCAATCTTTGTCAAATGAAAAATAGGGTATGCCACTACATGAGATGCATAAATATGTATTCATTTCTGAATGCCAATGCAATCCTTCCTATATGAAAGCCTAAATACAACTCTCATCCAAGCAATCCAATGCAAGTACCTCCTCAAATCCATATCTAAGATGCAACTAAGAGTGCAACTACTTTTTATTTTTCAATATAAAAGAATGAAAAATGTAATAAAAGTAATCTAAAACTCCCAGTCTCTGCAGGAAGTATAAAACACAAGCCCAACAAGACACCGAGACAAAAAAAAGTAATGTACTAATGGAAAAACAAAAAGGATAAATGCCTAAAACTACTTTCAAAGAAAAATCAATGAAAAATTTGTCTCTGGTCACAAAAGAAGCATCCAACAGACAACATCAGACCCAAGGAAGACCCAACCACACTCACAACCCACCCCAAAACTTCCCACAACATCAAACTAACCAAAAGGGAGGATGTACATGACTGTTTAAAGAACAACTACGTATATATGTGACTTTTGGCCAAAAACCTGCGTATACAGAGAAGACAGTGGGAAAAAGCAGGCCAAGGGTCAAACCAATAAAGGGGAGTGTCAACGGATGAACATCCTATAAAATGCAACACAGATTCAAGGAGAAACAAAGAGCAAGTCAAGAATATCAAGCCCATTGTGCCTGCAAACCCCAAATAAAAAGAAGGGACATCCCCAGCGGAGTCGCCAATTCTGTTACGGAGAGAAATTCCTATGGCTTGGGGTACCACAATAGACAGCTTGAATCTAGAAATCAATCCTTTCCAATATTCAATAGAAATTAAAAATCTAACACTAAAGGATCAGACCTCGTACCTTATTCCGGATGGTTGAAGTAGATCCTCGTTGAACTTTCCAACTTCAGCTTGAATTGATAGATTACTTCCTCAACAACAAGTAAACAATACAAGCATAGTATATAAATTGGGGTTAGATATATTCTAGCATATATAATCAACAATGTATAAACATTTGAAAACATTCATGGATAAAATATTCATTCAAACATACATTTTTGGACAGGAAAAGATATTTCTATTAATATAAAATCAGAGATTACAATGGATACAACCTTTGTCGGCATGTCTGTGAATCGGAGAAACTGAATCCCCCACTTGGGCCTCCACCACCTCAATTCTCCATCTCTCAATAGCAAGCTCACAAGAAAAAGGCAAGCTTGGGAAGAACACAAAAGTGCTCCAAGGAACAAAGTGATGCAGACTCAACCACAAGTTCCATCAACAATGGACTATAGTTTCTTTGCTGTCAATTCTCGCATATTCCTTCAATGTACCATAGAGTTCCTTATATAGCTTTTTAAAGGGGTAATGAAAGGTTAAATACGAGCGATCTCAAGGCATAGGGAAGGCCAGGAGTCAAGTGAATTGGATCCATGTCAAGGAAAACTCCAAAAGGATTTGGATTATGCACACATCCTGATTTACATGGTTTTAGGGGTCAAACCCACGTATATATGCGACTAGGGGTTTAAAAGTCGCGTGTATTGATTTTCACATGCTTTACGGGATGGTCAAGGAAACATCAAAGGACAAAAAATGGTCCAAGGGGTCTAAGGAGTCTGCAAAGGGACATGGGAAGGCCATACAAGTGTGATTCACCTGGAGTGGTAAAATTAGCTAGAACACCAACCCATGGAGCTATAGAATGGCTACTGAGGATGGATTCGAAGGCCCATCTTGCAGGAGAAAGGTGTATTTAATTTTTTGTTTCTTGTACTAGTTTAGTTGATATGCATGCTAAAATACTAAAAAATATTTTGTTTCGGTTTTTAGAGTAGTTTAGTTTTCTATTTTTCCATTGAACTCTTCCTTATGATCACATTGATCTAAGGTTGGTGCTTCTGCACGTAGATGGGGAGAAATCCTAGCTACAAAGAGATTGCAGGAACTCTTTTTCCTTTTAAGAAGACAAGTATGTAATTTTTTGCACACTCATTAATGTCAGCGTAATGTCCCGGTTTTGACCCCATTGCATTAGATGTATATGATGTATATATATTGTAAATGATCATGGTGTGGAGCTAAAGGCCAAGGCCCCACCATTGATCGGTCACGTTATGTTTAGGATTTAAATTTGTCACCGGTGGTATATCGGGGGCATGCGGCATATATTATGTTTTCCATCATGTAAATATGCATCATAATTAATTAATGAACACAACCAGCTACGGTCACGGCAACTAAATCGAATGGGGCATGATTTCCCCAAGGATAAGGAGGTAAGGGGGGGGATTTGTCCAACTTTGGCCAAAAGGAGGAAAACCCATGTGTCTTATTCCCTTGTTTTTATTTCCAACCACTCTCATTGAAGAATTACTGCTGGTGGTTGAAGCAGTTAATAATTTGGGGGCTAGGGTGGCAGGACTGTCAGTCCTCACCCAAAAGCACACTCTACCCACGATTTTGGCTGTTCATCTCCTTCACGCAGACTCTTCTTCCTCCCCACGAGTTGCAAAACGCTCAAGGCTTCTCAATTCGCGTCCTCCCCATTGCTGTTCATTCTCATGCACAGGTTCTTGGAATTTTTGGTCTCACGCAGACATTCATCTTCACTCCATGAATTGCTGAACACCCACGAACCGCAAATTCACGTCCTTCCTGTTGCTTTGTGCATCCACGGACAAAAACGGATTTGTTTTTCCTCACGCAGCGCCTCCATTGTCGGTTCTTTTCCTTGCTGGGTCGGATTTTTTACCCATGCACAGGTATTCTTTTGTTTGGGGCGCACATAGTGAGCTGAGAGCCGTGCTCTTGCATCCACGTCTGACTGTGAAGGGCCATTCACGGTTTTGGCTGCCTCACAGACTATTTGGGTCATTTTTCCCTGCTGTGAGTTGTGCTCACTGATAGATTCGGGGCTGTAGTTTTCCCCAGGTTGTGAATTCAATTACTGTTACATTTGGGGGCTGTTTTAAATTCGAGTGAGAGTCATTTTGGCCACGATAGGGCCAAGAATGACTCAGGAATTCGTTTTCCCTATTTAAGCTGTGAAAGTTAAATTAATTGTCGTAGTGCAATGGTTGGTCTTCGGACTGTGTTGGGAGCAAGGATGTTGGCTTAGTTTTGCTTGATAAACTTGGTGGCTAGAACCACACAGACAGAGCTAGAGGGCTGGCCTTCTTCTCCATCACCCCTGAATAGCACTGGAAGGGAATGCAGGGCCTGAGGGACGGTGTAGCAGAGAAGGGACTGATTCCTTGTGTTGGGTGTGGATGGGTGTCTTAGAGGTCAGGCTAGTTCTGGTCTAGGTGTCCTTGGATCTGTAATGAGCTCACCAGCTTAGCAATTTGCCATCTCCAACTCCTTAATGGCCTGATAAACCCAACTCTGTTGGCTTGGCTGTGTGTTTTGTACATCTTTGGCTATGTGTAAGCCTGCTAGTTCCCTTATTCCTTGGAGAATCATGCCAAGCTCGGGGGTGGCAGCGCTGCTGAGAGATTAAGGAGCACGCTGGCCTATGGTTGGGTGGAACGTTGCAACGACGTAGCTAGTTGCGGAGCAAAGCTTTCATAAGATAAGTAATCTTGTGTATTTTACCTCTGCAATTCTATATTTATTATTAATGAAAATGAAATGAACATGCTGAATGCACACATGTATGAATGATGTTGGTTTCCACTGTGTATGATGATTAAAATGCATCTATGTATGATAAACATTCACGTGGGCATGTTTTTAGTTCAAATTCTCTTTAAGCATTCTGTTTATGAATTTTATTTAAGCCTGTACATGTTCATGGGCGGTTAGCCCGGTCTGATAAAGCTAGTAGTCATGTCCTCTACGCCAGTCGGAGGCATGGGGACCTGACAAAATGGTATCAGAGCTCTGAGTTGCAGCAATGGGCCTCTATGGACCAAGGAGGAACAACTGACAGAGGTTGTATTCCATTCTGCCCAGCAGAAGTCATAATATGAATGACTGTAAAATTTCAAAAATTTGGCTAAGTATGGAACGGTCGGACCACTGGAGGAAGTGGAATTCTGCCGTTGCGGAAGAACTGGAGGAGTGGACGTCCGCAGTTGTAGACGAACCGGTGAAGTTCTCCATCCGCCGTTGTGGACGGCAAAGCGATTTCGCATCCGATGTGAGAGTCATCCGATTGTCGACGAAGAAGAAATTTTGGAAATTTGAAAATTCGTCTAAGTGTTGGAGAAATCGGAAGGGAGAGTTGTCCGACGTCCGACGTTATGAGAGTTCACCGACGTCCGACTGTCAAGTGGCTCTAAGTGCCAAGTCGGAAGAGATGGTGAAGTGGGCGTTCGCCGTTGCGGACGAATTGGAGAAGTTTTCCATCCGCCGTTGCGGAAGCCAAATCCATTAAGACTCCCGATGTCAGAGTCAGCCGACGCCCGACGTTGATATTTCCCCAAGCAAAGAGAGGACGTCGGAAGGTTTGGAGCTTCCAGGGAGCCGATTCGATGGAAGGAAGAATGGTCCGGTAGCCGATTCGGTGGAAGGAAGAATGGAACGGGAGCCAATTCGGTGGAAGGAAGAATGAACGGGGAGCCGATTCGGCGGAAGAAGAGAATGGAAGAGGAGCCGCCATTGTGGAAGGATTGGAGCTTCCGAGAGCCGCCGTTGCGGATGCCTAAATGGCTAAACCACCCGATGCGAAAGGCTTCTGACAGCTGATCAGAGAGACAGCCGACACCTGATTCTGCACAGCTTGACCCCCATCGTCCCCCTCAGATAGTCGTTCTTTGATGAAGAAATTTTTTTGTGTGGTTGGACATTTGTAATTTTATGATTATTCCAAGAAAAGGTAAGTAATGTTGATTTTGTTTCAATCTATGCATCTAACAATTGTGTTATTAACACGTTTGCAGAAACATAGTCACCTTCAAGAGAGGTATTCCAGGTAGTGCAGTTCGGTAAGTAAGGGGTGGTTCAGTATGAGAACCCATGACGGGTATGATGCTCGGGATTCTGATGAGCATGCCCGAGATTCCATGGGAGAAAATGTTCGTAATAGGAATGATGACATAGAGTCAAATGGAAGGATATTCCAAGAGACACCGTCTGATGTTGCAGCCACTATGAGAAGCCTAATAAAAGCCCAAGAAGAGCAGCATCAGTTGAATGCTGCAATGTTGCAGAGTTTGACAGACTTGCATAAGAAGATAGATTCTAGACGAGGTACAGCAAGACCAGAAGGCAGTAAGAGCAGTACTAAGAGAAGGAGAAGGACTTCTAGTGGGTCATCTGCTTCAAAAGAATCCAGTGGGGATTCAAGCTTTTCTTCTCATAAAAGAAAAAGAAAGAGACACCATAGGGACCGCTCCCGAGATGAATTCAAGAAAGCTAAACCTCCTACATTTGATGGTGAGGTAAAGACTGGACAAGAGGCTGAAGCTTGGCTTCTTGGTATTAAAAAGTACTTTCAAGTGCATGATTACTCAGGAAACATGAAGGCAAGAGTTGCCATATTCAATATGAGTGGGAGAGCATCCATTTGGTGGGAACAATTCAAGCAAGTGAAGAAGATTAGTGAAAGGAGACTTAAGTGGAAGCAATTCAAGAAGTATTTTAAGCAGAAATACCTATCTGACAGGTATTATGATGACAAGATCAAGGAGTTCCATGAGTTGAGATTGGGACAGCAGACCATGGAAGAATATGCAAATAAGTTTTTAGAGCTGTTGAGGTATGTCTGGTACATCAGAGATGAAAAAGTAAAGGTCCAGCGATTTCTGAGTGGATTACCTCAGTCTTACAAAGATCGAATTGAGTTTTATGAACCTAGAACTCTTGAAGAAGCAATAAGGAAAGCTAAGTATTGCTATGAGCAAAGCAAGGGTAAACCAGATTACCATAAGGCATGGAAGGACAAGAAGAACGAGAAGTTTGACCAAAGGAAGAAAGGTTTCAAACCTTCTAGCTTCAGGAATCAGCAGAAGCAGCCATCCCAAGCTGCGAGTAAGCCAGTTGGAGTGACCAGGGAAAAGCTTAGGGATCCACAACAGAATAGAGGGCCACTTCAATGTTGGAAATGTGGAGGACCCCACATGCGTAGAAATTGTCCCCTCGAGAATGAGAGTGCAAGGCCAGCCTATAATGTGCAAGAAGCAGAAACAGTGGGTCAAGTAGCAATGGCAGTTCCTAGGATTTATGAAGCACTAGAGGACCGTCAAGTGGATCACTAGTCAGCTGTGGTTGAAGTAGCAGGTAAGATTGCTGAGCAATCTGTTTCTATTTTGATTGACCCTGGTTCTACTCACAGTTACATTACTCCTAGAGTAGTGGAGATTTGTGCTTTTAAGAAAATAAAGCATAGGAAATCTTGGTTAGTTCAGCTAGCCACTGGAACTAAGAGAAAATTCAGTGAAGTGGTAGAGAAATGTCCATTGGTCATGAATGGATTAGGCACGTGTGTAGATCTGAATGTTCTACTACTTGGTTCCTATGATGTTCTCATTGGAATGGATTGGTTAGAAGCTCACAGGGTGAAGCTTGATTGATACAATAAGACTTTTGAATGCATGGATGAAGAAGGGAACCTAGTAGTTGTGAAAGGTATTCCAAAGGTAATTTCAATACGGCAGGTTTCAGCAATGCAGTTAAAGAAGTTCTGTAGGAAAGGTTGCCAGTTGTATGCAGCTCAGATTTTGGAGGAAACGAGAGATGAAACTCCGAGGTTGGAGGACTATCGGGTGTTACAGGAATTCAGGGATGTGTTTCCTGATGAGATTCCAGGGCTTCCTCCAAAGCGGGACATTGACTTCACAATTGAACTTGTACCAGGAGCAGCACCAGTGTCCAAGGCACCCTACAGGATGAGTACACCAGAAATGCTAGAATTGAAGATGCAACTGCAAGAGTTGTTAGAAAAGAAGTATATCCGACCGAGTGTGTCTCCTTGGGGAGCACCAGTTCTATTTGTAAAGAAGAAATATGGTACGCTCAGGTTATGTATTGACTATAGACAGTTGAACAAGGTTACTGTGAAGAATAAATATCCTTTTCCTAGGATTGATGACCTCTTTGATCAAATGAGAGGAGCAAAGGTATTTTCCAAGATTGACTTGAGGTCTGGTTACCATCAGGTGAGAATCAACGATGAAGACATTCATAAGATAGCCTTTAGGACAAGGTATGGGCATTATGAGTTTGTAGTGGTACCATTTGGTCTCACAAATGCGCCAGCTACATTTATGGGCCTTATGAATAGTGTCTTCAGCAGGTATTTGGACAAGTTTGTTCTTGTTTTCCTTGATGACATTCTTGTTTATTCTAAGAATGAGGTGGAGCATGAAGAGCATTTGAGATTGACATTGCAAGTGCTCAGGGAGCATCAGTTGTATGCAAAACTGAGCAAGTGTGACTTCTATAGAGATAGAATTCAGTACTTGGGTCACATTATCTCAAAGGAGGGTATATCTGTGGAACCTGAAAAGATTGAAGCCATTACGAATTGGCCTACTCCAAGAAATGTGACAGATGTAAGATCTTTCATGGGACTTGCAGGATACTACAGGAGATTCATTGAGGGGTTCTCTAAAGTTGCACATGCTATCACTTCTTTGCAAAAGAAGGGGATGAAGTTCGAATGGACATCGAGGTGTGAAGAGAGCTTCCAGAGATTGAAGAGTCTTCTCACCAGTGCACCAGTATTGAAAGTTGCAGATCCAGAGAAAGATTTTGTGGTATGTACCGATGCATGTGGACAAGGGCTTGGAGGAGTCCTTATGAAGGATAACCATGTGATATGCTATGAGTCAAGAAAGCTGAAGGAACATGAGAAGAACTATGCCACTCATGATCTAGAGCTTGCAGCCATAGTACATGCTCTCAAGATGTGGAGACATTACTTGATGGGAAGAAGATTTGAGCTCAGAATAGACCATTGTGGACTGAAGTATTTGTTTGATCAGCCTACTCTGAATGCTAGGCAAGCAAGATGGCTGGAGTTTTTATGTGAGTTTTATTTTGAGATCAAGCACATAAAAGGAAAGGAAAATAAGGTAGCTGATGCGCTCAGCAGGAAAATGCAGGAAATGCATGTGGCATCTCTTAGTATTTGCCAACCAGATTTGAGGCAGCAGATTGTTGATCATGTTACTGGGGATGAATTGTATGAGCAAGTAAAAGACAAATTGCAGCAGCAAAGTCTTGGGAAGGAGTATGAGGGATATAAATTGGAAGAGGATGGACTTCTCACTTATAAAGGTAGGATTTATATTCTAGGTGTAGCAGATTTGAGGAGAATTATTATGGATGAAATCCATCAAGCTCCGTATTCCGGTCACCCAGGATATCAGAAGACGATTGCTACAGCTAGAAAGCAGTACTTCTGCACAGGAATGAAAAAGGATATGGCTGAGTACATTTCAAGGTGTATGAAATGTCAGCAGGTAAAGGTTGAGCATCAACATCCAGCAGGTTTGTTGCAGCCTTTGCCAGTCCCAGAATGGAAATGGGAAGTTATTTCCATGGATTTTATTACAGGATTGCCAATGACTTGGAGACAACATGATTCTATCATGGTTGTGGTAGACAAGTTGACTAAGGAAGCACATTTTATACCCGTTAAGTCTATGTATGAGGCTGGTGACATTGCAAAGATCTTCATGAAGGAGATATTCAAGTTGCATGGATTGCCGAAGGCAATAGTATCTGACAGAGATGTCAAGTTCACTTCCAACTTTTGGAAGGGGTTTTTTGCAGATTTGGGTACAAAGCTAAACTTCAGCACCACATACCATCCTCAGACAGATGGTCAGACAGAGAGAGTTAATCAGGTGCTTAAGGATATGCTTCGCATGTATGTGATGGACAAACCAACCAAGTGGGAAGATTACTTACACTTGGTAGAGTTTGCTTATAATAATGGGAATCAGGCATCCTTGGGGATGAGTCCGTATGAAGCTTTGTATGGAAGAAGGTGTAGGACACCAGTGACTTGGGATAATCTAGTGAATAGGATTGTACTTGGACAGGAATTGCTCGAGGAAATGGAGCAAGAGGTCGTAAAGATCAGGCAGAAGCTGAAGGCAGCACAGGACAGGCAGAAAAGCTATGCAGATAAGCATAGGGTGGACAGGGAGTTCAGTATTGGGGATCATGTTTACCTCAGAGTGAGAGCAAGGAAGAGTTCCTTGAATCTTGGGAGTTGTGCCAAGTTGTCACCAAGATATTGTGGGCCGTTTGAAGTGCTTGAAAGAATAGGGCCAGCTGCATATAGACTTGCATTTCCTGCTAGCACTAGAGCTCATAATGTTTTTCATGTTTCTTTGCATAAGAGATATGTACATGATCCTAACCATGTGATAAATTGGGATGTGATTCAGGTGGAACCCGAGGGAGAGTTCCGAATCGAGCCAATGCGCATCCTCGACAGGAAGGTCACAATGCTCCGGAACCGAACCATAGGGCAGGTAAAGGTGCAATGGGAGCACTACGGGCCTGAAGAGGCTACATGGGAGCTGGAGGATGCCATGCGGTTGGCACACCCATTTTTGTTCAATTTTGCGGAACACTGAGGAGATACCAGTGTATCATTTTACTCAATTTTGTAAAGCACTGAGGATAGTGCTAATTGAAGGGGGAGGGTAATGTAATGTCCCAGTTTTGACCCCGTTGTATTAGATGTATATGATGTATATATATTGTAAATGATCATGGTGTGGAGCTAAAGGCCAAGGCCCCACCATTGATCGGTCACATTATGTTTAGGATTTAAATTTGTCACCAGTGGTATATCGGGGGCATGCGGCATATATTATGTTTGCCATCATGTAAATATGCATCATAATTAATTAATGAACACAACCAGCTACGGTCATGGCAACTAAACCAAATGGGGCATGATTTCCCCAAGGATAAGGAGGTAAGGGGGGGGATTTGTCCAACTTTGGCCAAAAGGAGAAAAACCCATGTGTCTTATTCCCTTGTTTTTATTTCAAACCACTCTCATTGAAGAATTACTGCTGGTGATTGAAGCAGTTAATGATTTGGGGGCTGGGGTGGCAGGACTGTCATTCCTCACCCAAAAGCACACTCTACCCATGATTTTGGCTGTTCATCTCCTTCACGCAGACTCTTATTCCTCCCCACGAGTTGCAAAACGCTCAAGCCTTCTCAATTCGCGTCCTCCCCATTGTTGTTCATTCTCACGCACAGGTTCTTGGCGTTTTTGGTCTCACGCAGACATTCATCTTCACTCCACGAATTGATGAACACCCGCGAACCGCAAATTTGTGTCCTTCCTGTTGCTCTGTGCATCCACGGACAAAAATGGATTTGTTTTTCCTCACGCAGGGCCTCCATTGTCGGTTCTTTTCCTTGCTGGGTCGGATTGTTTACCCATGCACAGGTATTCTTTTGTTTGGGGCGCACATAGTGAGCTGAGAGCCGTGCTCTTGCATCCACGTCTGAATGTGAAGGGCCATTCACGTTTTTGGCTGCCTCACAGACTATTTGGGTCATTTTTCCCTGCTGTGAGTTGTGCTCACTGATAGATTCGGGGCTGTAGTTTTCCCCAGGTTGTGAATGTAATTACTGTTACGTTTGGGGGCTGTTGTAAATTCAAGTGAGACTCATTTTGGCCACGATAGGGCCAAGAATGACTCAGGAATTTGTTTTCCCTGTTTAAGCTGTGAAAGTTAAATTAATTGCCGGAGTGCAATGGTTGGTCTTCGGACTGTATTGGGAGCAAGGATGTTGGCTTAGTTTTGCTTGATAAACCTGGTGGCTGGAACCACACAGACAGAGCTAGAGGGATGGCCTTCTTCTCCATCACCCCTGAATAGCACTGGAAGGGAATGCAGGGCCTGAGGGAATTTGTAGCAGATAAGGGACTAATTCCTTGTGTTGGGTGTGGATGGGTGTCTTAGAGGTCAGGCTAGTTCTGGTCTAGGTGTCCTTGGCTCTGTAATGAGCTCACCAGCTTACCAATTTGCCATCTCCAACTCCTTAATGGCCTGATAAACCCAACTCTGTTGACTTGGCTGTGTGTTTTGTACATCTTTGGCTATGTGTAAGCCTGCTAGATCCCTTATTCCTTGGAGAATCATGCCCAGCTCAGGGGTGGCAGCACTACTAAGAGATTAAGGAGCACGCTAGCCTATGGTTGGGTGGAACGTTGCAGCGACGTAGCTGGTTGCGGAGCAAAGCTTTCATAATATAAGTAATCTTGTGTATTTTACCTCTGCAATTCTATATTTACTATTAATGAAAATGAAATGAACATGCTGAATGCACACATGTATGAATGATGTTGGTTTCCGATGTGTATGATGATTAAAATGCATCTATGTATGATAAACATTCATGTGGGCATGTTTTTAGTTCAAATTCTCTTTAAGCATTATGTTTATGAATTTTATTTAATCCTGTACATGTTCATGGGTGGTTATCCCGGTCTGATAAAGCTAGTAGTCGCGTCCTCTATGCCGGTCGGAGGCATGGGGACGTGACAGTCAGATGGAAGAACCATTTTTCTTATGACTCGACAGTTTATTAATAAAGTTTTCATTGTTGCATGCATCATTCACTGAACAATATTTTGATTGATTTAATGTTGTTAGTGACTTCAATAATTGAATGATAATTTTGGATTTTTCTATGATGATGAACTTAAATTATTGACTCACATGAATTTGTTCATATGTTTTATTCATGATGTCAATATTTTATGAATTATTTAACATAATGATATAATTATTTTGATTGAACTCCTCTCAAAAATTCAACATTAACCATATTTCTTACAACCTACTAGTAGGTTTCCCTGTTGGGGCATATTAACCAAATTAGTTATTAAGAAAACATGTTCCTTTTGAATTACCATTAACAAATTTATCATACAATCATAAATCACCTCCTTAATAGCAAATCGTAAGGCAAATTGGACGTCAAAATTCATCAGAAGTGATCACACCAAATGACTTGGAAATAGGAAAATCCCTATAGGTATTTTCTAAAGTTCTTAGATCGGATCACTTTCCTTGCATTGATGCTTGAGCTAGATTTAGGCATTGGGACATAGTTACCTCAAGATGGATTTACAAAATCAAGCATGCTACAAATGGTGGCATGGAGAAGTATACAATTGTATTTGTTGCATTAGGTTTCTTTCAAAAGGAGGGCATAAACTATGATGATACATCCAATCTTGTTTCTAGGTATATACCACAATTCAAGTTGTGATATCACTTGAATCTATTCTAGGGTAGAAAATTAACCAAATGGATGTAAAGAGATCTTTCCTCAATGTTGAGGTTAAGGAATATATTTATATTAAGAATCCTAAGGGATTCATGATTCATGGGAATAAGTCCAATGCGTGCAAGTTAAAGAAACTATTGTATAGGATTAAGAAATCTCTTTGAGATTCGTATGTTAGAACATACAACTATCTTCAGAGACTGGGTTTCTCTAGGAGTAAAGTTGATCCTAATTTGTACTTGAAAGTATTGAATAATGGAACATTGACATTGGTTATATATGTTGATGATTTATTCCTAACTAGAAAGGAAAAATGTGTTGCTTTGTGCAAGAAGGAGCTCACCTCTAAGTTCGAGATGAAGGTATTAGGTTTGATGCACCACTTTATTGGCCTTGATATTTGGAATATAAAACATGAGATATTTATGTCTCAAGGGAAGTATGTTGTTGATATATTACGTAGGCTGGGAATGGTAGATTTCAAATCCATGAGTACTCTGATGGTTACAATTTGAGTTAACTTCCTGAGTCTAATACTAGATTGGATCTAGTGGAACCCACTTTGTATAGAGAGCTTACTAGATTACTAATTCAATTAAGACATTCAAGGCCGAATATTTTATATATAGTTAGTATTATTATTGAATTTATGTATGATCTGAGACACATAAACTGGGTTTCTACTGAGCATGTGTTGAGGTACCTTAGAGGTATGATTTCTTATGAACTCTGGTATGTCTCTATTGGAGGGGTGTTAATACTTGGTTATACTAATTCTGATTAGAGTGGTATCATTCTAAACCATCACAGAACTTGAGATTAATTTTTTTCCTCAATTTCTTCAATGATTTCATGGTCCATTAGGAACAAGGGAACAATTTCGTAGAGTACTACAGAGGCAGGCCCCATTTTTCTATTACTTCCTAAACATAAGAAGTGTCGTTGAGAAATTTTCTTGTGGGTTTTTTTGTTGAATTACTTGATCCTACAATTATTAGGTGTGATAACCAAACTCACAACAATATTTCTAAAAACATGGAGTTTCATGATAAGTTGAAACACATTGAAATGAACTATCACATCATTCGATATATGGTCCAGAAAAGTACAATGAAACTTTACTACATTGATATTGAAGAGAAGATTGCATATGTGTTAATAAATCCTTTGTTAGTGACGAAGTTCAGGTACTTCCAAGATAATATTGGTTTGACAAAGAATTCATCCCTCGCTAAGAGGGAGTGTTAAATATATAGCATCACTAGTAATTCTACAATCCAGTCTTGTGCATCCAAGATTGGGACTCATGTGTTGAGGCATAATAGTTGAGTTGGAGTGAATAACTTAGACAATATTAGAAGGTTGGACCTAAGGATGAGAAATCCTTCAAATATAAAGGTTATTCTTCATGTGTTGAGGTGAAATATTTGATTTATCAATGTTATGATGTTGTAAATTCTTGTTGGAAATTTATCCATACTTGTATGTGTCAATTAATGATTTTCATATGGACCCCCCATTATAATAGGTACTTACAAGGTGGAATTCTAATTATAGAGGGGATTGATTATCATGTGCACATCCAATTATCGCCGGTAGAAATGGGGTGGACCTCCATTGATAGAGGTGAAATTATTTCCATGTTGAAGCATTAATGTTATGTGATGTATTATTAACCATGCTTACTGATGCCTAATAAGTATCCTCTAGAGATTGGAAACCTCTAGAGTGATTTACTTTAGCATATGACTATATGTTCCAAGAGTAAGAAAATACAATTATAACATCTAACAAATATTCTAAGTATAATCTCATATGATATATAATTAATGTTAACACATATATACCATGCAGTAGAGATAAAATATAAAAAGATAAGCATAGAAATTAATATAATTTGAATTGTCAATGAGATGTCGAAGTGAACTAAAATTGTTTAGATTCACTTAAAGTAGAAATGGATGCTTTAGTTAAATAAAGAAATCGGAGTGATCAAGGATTTCTTATGGAAAGGGAAAAAAAGTTAGAATAAAAGGGTTCCCATCAAGGTTATTTCCATATTCACACCGATCGGGTTGTGTTCTCTCCTAAGAAACCTAAATGAATGATCAGTTTCCCAACTAGTTGGCTTAACCATAGGTCTTGGGGAAGGAATCAAAGTTGTGAGGAGCACCTTAGGGAAGGATGAACTGAAAATACATCATGGGTGCAATATCCCTAATTAACCAGTTCAAAAACCCTATTCCCTAAAGATGTGTGTGCTCTATCAGTTGTGTTGCATAACCGACCATGAAGTCAATAATGAATAAACATAAACCACAATGACCGAGCATACTTATTCTATATGTAGAGGATACATACGGATAGGAAAAGGTGAGAAAAATACTACCTCGAACTCAATACAGTCACGATATGGCTACCCAAGTAACTACTACTTATAAAAAGCTTTAACTTGAAAACAAGAGAGTCCAAGAGGTATGGTGCCTAACTTTAAAATGTTCAGTGGTCATGGAAGAGATATGAGCATCAAGGGTTTCAAATTAGTCCTTTTGTGATTTGCTGTAAATCTCAAATGTTGTTTTTACGATAAGAACTGAAAAAAACTTGGTCATATTTATAGAAAAATGGAAATAATCCAGCCATAAATGCGGTGGTTGGCCATTGAATGCGGTAGTTGGAAATTAAACGTCGTTTGGCGCAAAAAAAATTATGTTGCTTTGGATAAAATAGCAATGTCGACCCTATCAGTGTCACTCTTAGAGTTCCTCTAATGGTATTGTCATCATTATCATGTTTTCTTGCGACTGCTTCAGAGGAAGCTACCAAAATCCTTTTCTTTTTTAATCCATGATTGTTTCATAGAAAACTCCCAAGCTATTTCTAAATGTTTTGGTGATACTTTTTTAGCTCCCTCTATGAAACATGTTGATGTACTTGTAACTTCAAAATGTATTCACCTATGTATCTTGTGTCTTGTGCCCTGATGTTTATTCTGGGATGTGTCTACAATGTAATTGAGTCATGTCATGCCATGATGTTCTGATCAGGAGAATCTATAATGTAAACAAGTCATGTCAAGTCATTGTCGGTAACCCTCCTATTGTCTAAGGGTTAAAGTCCCCGCGATTATGGGGCACTAGGGTTATTAGACTCACCTACTAAAGTCGACCCTAGTTGGGTTTAGTCAATTCGGGGATTAGTATAAATAGAGAGGTGACCTCTCTATTTATCACACACTCACTCACACTGAGTTGTAGTGCAATAGATGAGTAAGGAGAAGACACCGGGGCTATAAGAAAGAGGTTACTACTGTCGGGAGATCATCTTACTATTTTGGGATTTTACTCTTGGTGCTGATTCTATCTCTGAGGAAGTTGCGGGGTTTTCTCCATTTATGGTTTCCCCGAGGAAAAACACTATGTTCATTGTCTCTTGTGTTTCATTGTTGTGCTTTTTATTCTCTCAGTTAAAAGATCCTAATAATGTTATCTTAATGTTAAAAATCTAACATGGTATCAGAGCTAACCTAAGAAGAAGACACTGTGCAGCTGCGGGAACTAGGGATTCCTACTTTGTGGATATTCCTCCATACATTTTCAGCAAAATAAGGTTGGATTAACTCTCCTCCTTATGGCGCATCTTTCTGTCGAAGCAGAATCCAATTCCGAGGTTTTTCAGTTTTGGACCCGACACTGCTGCCGAAAATTAGGGATTTTCACAGAAGAGGAATTTTTCAATGAGCCTAGGCTTGGATTGATCTCCTCCCCAAAATCAAAGTTAGGGATCAATTTGAAAGAAATTGGTTGGACATAACTCTGGAAAAGTGAAACCCTAATCTGCTCCTGAACCAGTACTGCAGGATTTCAGCTCCAAATCCAGATCCAACATCTTGACCTCGTAAGATCTAAATATTTTGTATTTCCATTTGAGGTTCCCAGTTAAGATGTCTCATCATACCAAGCTTGATGAAAATCTTGAGGGATCTGATAACTTTTGAGCCTGGAAGTACAGGATCTCCCTGGTCCTAGAAGAAAATGAGTTGGACTCCTACATCAATGAGGAGGTTCTAGTTCCAGAGGGAGATGAGGCAAAGGCCTTCCATAAGAAGAAGTTGGTTATGGAAAAGAGAATCATTGCTGATTCTATCAAGGATCACCTCATACCACAGGTGTCCTCTCTCAAGACACCTAAAGCTATGTTTGATGCCCTAACCAAATTGTTTGAAGGAAAGAACATAAACATGAAGATGCTCTGAGAAACCAGTTGAACAATGTGAAGATCCATAATGCAGAAACCATCCAATCTTACTTCACACGGGTTTCTCAGATCAAAGAACAATTGGAAGCAGTAGATGAAGAAGTAGAGAATGCAGAGATTGTGATGACCACCTTGAATGTTTTCCCTAGATTATGGGACTCCTTTATTTAAGGAATCTATGCTAGAAAGAAGTTGGTCAAATTCAGCAGACTGTGGGAAGAATGCTCTCAAGAAGAAGCTCAGATAGCAGCTTGAGAAGATAAGATGGGAAGTGAAGATCAAGCTCTCACAGTACAATCGAAGAAATCTAGATCCAACCACCACTAAAGTAAGTACTCTCATCAAAAGAATAACTCTAGAAAGCCTAGAGATTTGTCTAAGTACATTTGCTATGCATGTGATGAAAGATGACATTTTATAGAGACTATCCTAAGAATAAAATTAGCTCTCACAAGAAGAAGGGAAACAAAATAAGACATCATGCTCATGCCACAGAGGATGATGAACCTTCCACAAAGAGAAACAACCAAGTCAATGAATATTCTTCAAGTGATGAAGAATACGTTTTGATTTCTGCTCTCACGGGAACTATCACACATGGCAGCAATGATTGGCTTATAGACAGTGGTGCTTCCGAGCACATGACAAGATTCAAGGAATCCTTTGTGAAATTATCTAAACACGAATCACCTCACAAGGTGAAACTTGGAGATGACTAGAAGGCTTGCACATGTACATTACAGAGCACTACCACTTGCAAGCAAAGCTCTTGAAGGTCTTCCAGAAATGCAAACAAAACATGAAGGCGTATGCAAATGATGTGCAAAAGGGAAGAGAACAAAGAAGACATTTCCAAGTAGCGAGAGAAAAGAAAAAGGAATCTCGAAAATCATCCATTCCGATGTGTGCGGTCCTATGTTATCCAGTTCAATAAGTGGGTATGAATACTATGTTTCTTTTATTGATGATTTTTTTAGAAAGGCATGGATTTACTTTATGAAGAATAAGATGAAGTATTCAGCAAATTCAAGGAATTCAAAGCCTTGATTGAGAACCACACTGAAAAGAAGATCAATACTTTTCGATCAGATAATGGCGGAGAATTCAAAGAGATATGAAAAGACTCAAGGATTAAGAGGGAGTTGTCTACTCCTTATAATCCACAACAGAATGGGATTGTAGAATGGAAGAACACAACTATCATGGATGTTGCAAGAGCTATGCTTCGTGATCAATATCTTCCTATGCATCTTTGGGTAGAAGCATCCAGAATAGTGGTGTATGTACAGAACTGTACTCCACACAGAGTACTTGAGAATAAGACTCCTGAAGAGGTATTCTCTGGCAAGAAACCAGGCGTCATCCATCTCAAAATATCCAGCTATCCTGTGTACATACACATTGCAAAAGAGAATAGGACAAAATTAGATCCTTCAGGTAAGAAGGGTATATTTGTGGGATACTCTGGAAGATCGAAGGCTTACAGAATATACTTCCCAGGATTCAAGAAGATTGACATTAGCAGAGATGTAACATTTGATGAAGATTCAACCTACATCAAATCTAGGAAGAAACCGACTGAAGAACTTGAAGAAACAAGAGAACCCAAAATTCATGATACAATCATGAACGAAGAAATTCAAGAAGAAGATCGAGAATTTGAAGAGCCTCAAGAAACTATAGATCCACCTCTAGAGAAGAATCCTCATAAGAGGAAACCTGCTTAGGTACATGAAATTATCGAAGGTGAAAAAAGATATGGAGGTTCAGAAGAAACACCCAGAGGAAGAAAGAGAACTAGATCATGTTATAGTTACGTAGCCTTACTATGTGACATTATTGATAAAGAACCTTCCAACTATGAAGAAGTGGAAGAATGTAAAGAATGGAAGGATGCTATGATCAAAGAGTATCAATCGATCATGAAGAATGATGTTTGAGATGCTGTCCCAAGACCAGAAGGGAAGTCCATTGTAACTTCCAAATGAATCTACAAGATCAAGCATGATGCAGATGGTAGCATTGAGAAACATAAAGCAATATTTGTGGCTCGAGGTTTCTCCCAGAAAGAAGGAATAGATTATGAGGAAACCTTTGCACCTGTAGCGAGATACACTTCCATCAGATCAGTACTTTCTCTGGCTGCAGTGATGAAATGGAAGATACATGAGATGGATGTCAAGACTACTTTCTTGAATGGTGTAGTGGAAGAGGAAGTGTATGTGTAACAGCCACTCAGTTTTGAGACAGATGATAGAGAGTCTCATGTGTACATATTGAAGAAATCTCTGTACAGTTTGAAACAGGCATCCAGGACATGGTATGGTATAATTGATGGTTTCCTATCCAGTTTGGTATTTACCAAGAGTAAAGCATATTCCAACCTTTACTAAAAGGTTGAATATGGCAACCCAGTGATACTCCTATTGTATATGTATGATCTGTTTGTAATAGGTATGGATGGGTTGATTGCTGATACGAAGAGGAAACTTGCTACCGAGTTAGAAATGAAGGACTTGGGTATGATGCACTATTTCTTAGGCATGGAGGTGTGGTAGAATGTAGATGGGATATTCCTTGGACAAGGGAAGTATGCAGTAGAGATCCTAAAGAGATTCGGGATGACGAACTGTAAGGCCATAACCACACCTATGACATCAAAATTGAAGCTATTGAGTGATTCTTCATTAGAAGCAGTTGATGATATAATGTATAGTCAGATGATTGGGTCCTTGATGTACCTGAAAAACACGAGATTAGATATTTTCTTTGTTATCAACACCTTGAGCTAGTTCCTGATAGATCCGAGACATGTTCACTTGATTGCTGCACAACATATTCTGAGGTACCTAAAGGGTACGGTTGATTATGGGCTCTGTTAGCACTCAGAATGTACCCAGGTTGTAAAAGGTAAACTCCAAGGTAACAGCGAAAACCACTTTAGAAAGAAACTTGTATTTTCTTCCAGAGAGGGATCTCTCAATAAAGATTTAACCGGACTAGATATAAAACAATATTTAAATATTTGTATGTATGGCTGAAACAATCGCATAACCATTGGGCATGGAGTCACATACATATAAAGATATCACAAAGACCTAAACACGAGATTCATCAAAGGCAAGATAATCACATCATCACAGTCGTTCAATTTAATCCAGATGAAACAGAAGAGACGAGGAAACAGTCCATTAACATAGAGCATCAAAGATGAATTCTATGTCAACTTTAGCAGAAAATGTATAAAATATATAAAATGATGACTAGAGCATAAACATATGAATTCTAATCACCCAACGCTGTATTTCAGATACGAAGAAGAAACAAAATGAAGTGTTAAACTGGGAAAATACAATCACATAAAGAAAGAAGCACAGACTGTAATATCAATGATACAGGAATCTTTGATAAACCTTCATGCATTCACTTTGTTATTCAAAAATAGATATGTTCTCCAAAATTATTCCACAACACGATGGGTTCCAACCCCCATCTCATAAAAAAGATGCAAATATATACAAAAAATAATAGATCTTCCAAGAAGATTTACAACTGAATGATCGGCTTAATTTAGAGTATTGTAACTGAATCCCTAACTTCTAGGAATAAATTAATGCTCCAATCCTAATAGATCATAAATTAAAAAATCAGCTTGGTAAAACGTCTTCATCCAGTCAGCTCCATGTCTTCATCCAGTCGGCTCCTTGTTGTATAACACCTGTCTCTATGCATGCAAGATGTATTTGGTCTTCTTGAATATCTCCACAACTTTCCACTATTCTGTGCTTGGGGTATCACACTCCATCATCTCTCGGATTGATACTTCAAGCTCCATGTACGCTTCATAGGACATCTTGGGCAATCTGGTTCTGATAATTGCAAACTTCTGTAGAATTTTGAAATCCTCTGTTAACTTATCCACAATAGTTTTTCCTATTAGGCTTTTTTCCAAATCATCGAATTTAGAGTGGTCCATGCGATTCTGAACTAGCAAGCTGTGATAATGCTCCTGAGAGAACATCAGTCCCTCCTCATCCCAAAAGGAAGGTAGGCCATTCTCAAAAAGCTCCTTGAATTCCTGCTGGAAGTTATTGACTTGTGTAACCATTTCATCTGTTCTGTCCTGGACCGTCTTCATTAAATGATGTTTGTGAATAAATTTCTTAGCCCACAGCACTATGGATATCCTGTCTTTTATCCCTAAATCATGTAATTTTTTATAAGTCAATGAGTTTAAAAAGTTCAGCGCATTTTGAGATGTGGTGAGAGGTATTTTCCCATGTGTTCATTCACTAGCTTTAATCTTTGGTGGGCCAAATTGATCAAAATATTCTGATCATCAATGAAATTCAGATAATGCCTGAATTTGGTAATTTCAATAGATAATGTGTCCCAAATAATGTGTTTTTCTCCTTGCAGGGGACCTTTACCAATGCTTTTCTCCTTCAATTCATTGAACTTCTTCTGCAACTGGTTTCTATCTTGTAGTATTTTGTTTTTATTTTCATTCATTTTGGCCAGTTCAGATTTGATCTTTGCATTCTCTGTCTTTAGTTCTTTGATTTCTTCATCTTTTAAACTAACCTGGGACATAGGCACTAGCAGATCATCGACAAAAAAATCGTCCAACGACTTCTCGATATTCACAATGGACAAGTCTTCACCTGTGGGAGTCTGACTCATTAACTCCTCCATAATTTCCTTCTCATCAATTTGATCCTTTTTCATCAAGGAAATTTGAGATAACAGTTGATTTCTTTTGGCCTCCCACTTGTCCTTTTCTTCCTGCAACTCAACAGCTCTCCCTTTATACTCCATCATCTCTTAATGGATCTTGTCTTTTTCTTCTTGCAAAGCCAATAACTCAGAGGACTGAACATGTTTAGAACCTCGGATTTTCAATTTTTTCTTCAACACTTGGAGAGCATTGTCTTTTTCTTCTAGCATTCTGCTGACTGCCTGGGTGTTATCCGAACTGACAATATCTGTTTGAAGCTTGTTGATCTGGATGGAATTTGCCCTATTTTCGACTCTTTCATGTCTAAGTTGAATTTCTAACTTATCTGTCAAAATTTGCAATTTATTTATCTTTACCATAGCTTGTAACAAATCTGAATAAATGATATCATTGGTTTGTTTATGAAGTTGTATCTTATCCGGTATACTGATCTTATCCAACTGGATCTCCATCTCTGACATTTTCTTGTCGTTTACCATGGCTAACTTGAATGTATTTCTTTCGACATCTCTAGTAGAAACCAGAGAAGTTTTTGGACTGTGTAAACTTCTCACTCATGGCAGCAAATTTCTCGTGTCTTCCAGAGACTGTTTTTTCTTCTCCATGTAACTGGCTTTGAGTTCCTCTTTTGATTTGAAGATCGGGCTTGATTTTGAACTATCTACATTAAAAGAGAACTGATTTACTTGCACAGCCTTCATTGGAACTAGAGCAACCTTTTTGAAACCATTAGAAATTTCTTCATTTACAATTTCACCACCTTGAAACAACTTTGCCTTTTTATGCGATCCATCTTGGTCAATTTCCATACTTTCGATTTCAGACAGACTTCTCTTAACCACAATACTAGTATCCTCTGATGTTTGGGATGCTGTGACAGGTACAGTATGGGCATCTTCATCAGACTTTGATATCTCAGTAAATTGCAACAAATTGGCTATTTCAGCCAGACCTTCAATTAACTGGTGATCAAACGGTTTATTCTTGTTAGCCTGCTTCCTCAATGAGATTACATGGTGGGGATCGTAGTTTATCTTCGGCTCCTTTTGGAAATCCATACTCTCCAGCAATTTCTCTATGAATACTAAAGCACCTTTACTTTTGAAGATGAAAGAACCGACTTTCAGGGGGAATTTAATATTTGAAGACTTTTTGAAAGCCCCAAAATTCTCCTCTTCAGACTGTAGCCTTTGTCTCATGAATTCCAAAGCAAAAATCCTTGGGGTTAAGAAGTCAGGTAACTTATAAGGATGTCCTATAAAACCATATACTCTTAACACAGTGGAGTCTCTATGCAGGAACCAATCTCCAATTCGGTATTCGGGTGAAGGCTGCATCAAACATTTCATCTCGTCCAAAACACGAGGCAATTCTTCATCAAACAACATCTTATACACTTCCGACATAATCAAATTGCCATATTCTAACATGTTGATTTGCTTTGGCAAATCAGAAGAACAGATAGTATTCAAAAACTACAGCTCAGTGACATTGGAACACAACAGCATGTTGAACAAGTATGTCTGAAATCTAAAGAATCGAACCTTTGGAAACTCACTTAGTTGAAGATGAATTGATTCAGACAGGTATTCATATAGACTAGACACCGGAATTGATTGAGATTCAGAGCCTAAGGAACTTATTCTCAACAAAAAACCAAGGACGAATTCGCCCATGCAACAGTCATCATCCAGACCTAATATTTGACAGACTAGAGATACTACCAATTGGACTTCATTTTTAAAAATATGCATAGGGTAAGGTAAGAAAAAACCATCTAAATATTGATAATATTTCAGAACACTAGACAAGAATTGGCAACGGACTTCAGTTTCACACTTCTTGTAAAATTCAACCAGGACCGACTCATTCACTGACTCACGGCTATCGGGGTAACTATCAGGTAAATTGAGGTTTTCGCGAATGACTGTAGCATTGAATTTACAAAGTATTCGGGATATGGATTGACTCATGATAATTCTCTGAGAGGGGGAGTAGTTAACAGCACACCACTTTGGAAATTCCGATAACTGGAGGGTTTGTTCGAGGGCGAAGTAATACAGAAAGGATTTACATCCATTCAATATATCATTTCCCTGTGAGTGGTAATACCATAATATTTCTTTACTAACAGAAACGCTTCCTACAGATAGGAAGGGGTCACATATGCCCCTGTCTCTGTCAACCAAATATTCCTGATCTCTATCATCTATAACATGACTACTCTGTAATTCCCCCTCCTTGTCCATAATTTTATTGACAATGGCAATTCAGACGAACGAACTACAGGGTTCAAGCTTTACCTATTTAACTGTAGAGGCGTGTGATTGGTGTGCTCAAAACTGACAATCAAAAGTTGATGAAACTGCACATCCTTTTCCCCCACCGGAGCGAATCAACAAAATACCCATGGAACAAGTCAACCTTCCTTTTATAAGGCCCCACTCCGGAGCACTCCCTCGGCGGTTTTCATGAAACCACTTTAGCCTCCGGAGTATTCTATAATTTTGATGCATGGACATCGGTTTATATTCCGCGACCACTTTCTACCTTTATCTACTGTGCGTTTCCACACTCCGGACTCATTTGTAACCATTGATCCACTTTGCCTTTAATTTTTAACCGTCAGATTAAGCGCCACATAATTAATTCCGCCCGGGGTCTCTGGTCATAACCTTCATGTAAGTCTCCATTCCAGAGTCATCTCCAACCGTTGATGAAATCGAATCTTATTTCCCGTGTTTATATTGAAAGACACGTACCCGATTCCGCCAAGCGCTTGCGTCTTATCTACCGTGCAAGTCTGAGCTCCAGAATTATCTTCAGCCGTTGATGTGATATACCTGTATTTTCACACCGTCGGATTAGATAACACGTATCCAATTCTGCTGGGCTTCCCAAAATTATTTCCCGTGCAACTTTATGCTCTGGAATCATCCATAGCCGTAGATGCGATCAACCATGATTTATCAGCCGTCAGATTGGGTGGCAAATATCAAATTCTGCTAGGCTCCATTGTTTTAACCATTGTGCATGTTCATAAAGCGGAATCTATACAGGCCGTGGATCTCTTCAAGCTGAATCAACAGCCGTTGATATGTGTATGCTATTAAATGTCGAGATATAATTTATCTTCCTTGCACCTTTGGAGAGAGGGCATAGTGTAGACCGTTGATCTTCAACTCTTCACTCCGCACCATTAGATCTTTTGGCAGGTTTCATCGTTTTTCATTGCTCATCATACTCTTATATCATACCATTTAACCAAAGTTTGACAAGCCACTATTGTTTCTCCTTCGTTATGGTCTTTTCATGCTCCTGCTAAATAGATGTGTTAACAAATGGCTCCATCTGGGGATGATATCCTCCCTGTGAGGTATCAAAGAACTCGTAGACCAGGTGCCTTCTTTTGATTTTGCATAATAACTTGTATAAAAATCATCTCTTGCTTTTCATAGATATATCATTTTTATGTATTTTTAGAAAAGGAATGGTATGCCTCCTGAATCTTAGGGCTTTCACTGCAAGCTTCAAAAACACTCGGCTTACCATTCATATTAACTTGTAAAGAAAAAATAAATATGTACAGTCTATGATACAAATTTTACCTTCTCCCTCAGGATAGGTAGTGTTTCAGATACCGTCCATTTACAAGGTTGCTTTCCAAAAGAACCCCATTTGTATATTCCAGCATAAATGCATTTTTCCCTCTGTATCCAGCCACAACGTAAGTTCCTACCCACATAGGATCAAATTTTCCATGCTTGTCTTCATTAGGAGCATCCCAGTTTAAAACCAGGTCATCAATTTGAAACTGCTCTTCTTTGATTCTTCTGTCAAACGTATTTTTCATTTTCTCCTGATGTGACTGTACTTTGTCATAAGCCTTATTTCTTTGTTCTTCCAGCTCAATAATCTGATTTATCCTTCACTATATGTGATTTGGTTCTTCTTGCTGATCTTGGAAATATCTCATAACTGGTACCCCTAATGATGCTGGAAAAACCACTTCAGCCCCATACACCTGTTGGAACGGAGACATGCCTATTGCTCTTTTAGTGCTAATCTTGTCATCCCATAGAGCATATTTTAGTTTGGTGTTCCAGGACCTCTTATTATCTTCCAACAGCGTCTTGATGATCCTTACTAAGCTCTTATTTGAAGATTCAGCTAACCCATTCCCTTGAGGATAATAGGCAGTTGAATGATTGAGACTTATGTGATATTTATGACAAAAATTAATCATTTTCATGGATTTGAAAGCAGCCGCATTATCTGTTACTATCCTTTTTCGGCACCCGAATCGAGCCAATATGTTCTCTTCAAGAAAATCCATGATCACATTTTCAGTGGCTCTCCTGGTAGGAATTGCTTCTATCCATTTAGTAAAATAGTCTGTAGCTGTCAAAATCCACTTGTGCTGACCCGACGAATTGGGGTTTATTTCACCAATAAAATCCAAACCCCATTTCTGGAAAGGATCCTCAACTATTATTGGATTCAAAGGGAGAGGAAATACTTTTCTCTTACCATCAAAAATTTGGCATTGATGGCATTTATTGATTTCTTTATACACATATGAAAATAACGTAGGCCAATAATAACCGGCCCTTAGGATTTTGTTCACAGTTACTTTCCAAGAATGATGTCCACCACAGTCTCCCTCACGAAATTCTTTGGCAATTTGCTGAGCTTCATCTTCCAAAAGACAATTCAGCAACACTCCTCCAGGGTCTTTCCAATAAAGATACCGATTTATGATACAGAATTTAGCAGATTTTAGCTTTACAGATCTCACTCTTGATTTACTTAATCCTTATGGTGCTTGCAAATTACGGAGGACATATACAATATCAGAGTACCATGGAGATGCCACAAAATCAACCATTACTTCTATCTCCGTATCCAACTGATCAGCTTGATGAGAAAGGAAATTAATTTGCAAAGCTTCACAATTGGAATTAGCCATCATTTTAGCTAATCCTTACCCTTTAATCAATTTGGTAGGCTTTATCTCAATATCATACTCCAACAATGTAGCAATCCATTTTGCTCTTCTGCCTTCTAGATCTAGTTGAGTCAGGATTCCTTTTACTGCAGCAGATGGAACATGGGCAATTATATGTGAATGTAAAATATATATTCTGAAATCTTTCAATGCTTTAATTAAAGCATAATCTTGTTTCTCCATAATGTCATATTTCAATTCACCATCCCTCAACATCTTGCTGAAGAATGCTATGGGTTGTTCCATATTCTCGTCATTTTTCTACAGTAAAAAAGCTGCTATAGTATATTCTGGAGCATATGAAAACACTAAAAAATCCTTAGTAAAATTTGGGCTCACTAATACAGGAGCCTCTGAAATTGCCTTCTTGATCTCCCAAAAAGACTTTCTAGCTTCACCATTCCATTTTATTTCATGCCCCTTTTTCAACATATTGGTGATGTTCATTAGGATCTCAGCAAAACTGGGTACAAACCTTCTTAGAAAATTCACTTGCCCCAAGAAAGACTGTATCTCCTTTTTGCTTCGAGGCTCTCCTACCTTCAGAATTTCACTTACCCTCTCAGGATCAATCTTTATGCCATCTTTTTATATTATATGGCCCAACAGCTTTCCTTCTTCTAGAGAAAAATTTGACTTCTTGGGATTCAACGATATACCAAACTTTCTGCATTTCATGAACACTTTCTCCAGATGATGCAGATGCTCCCTGTCGGACTTGGAGTAGACTGTGATATCATCCATGTAGATCACTACAAAATTTGCAATTTCCCTTGTAAAAGCGATGTCCATAGCTCACTGGAAAGTGGATCCTGCATTCATCAAACTGAAAGGCATCTTTGCATACATAAAAGTGCCCCAAGGTGTAGTAAAAGCAGTCTTCTCCTGATCTTTTGGTAACACCTTGATCTGATTATACCCGGAAAAACCATCCAGCATTGAAATTCTTTCAGCTCCCACCACCTGCTGCATTATTTGATCCATCTTGGGTAGAGGATAGTTATATTTCATGGAAACTTTATTCAAATTACGGAAATCTATGCATAATCTTATCTCTCCGTTCTTTTTTCTGACAGGAACTAAGTTTGCAACCCATGTTGAAAACCTCAATGTTACAATGATTTTAGTGTCAAACAGTTTTTTGATCTCTTTCTCAATGATGGGCAGCAGCTTAGGATTTATTCTTCTGAGCTTCTATTTAAAAGGTTTCTCCCCAGGCTTTATAGGAATGGTATGCTGTATGATGGAGGTATCATACTCTTTGAGATCCTCATAGCTCCATGCAAAGACATCAGTATACTTTTTCATTAATTTTACATACTCTTCTTTTTCTTTTTCAGATAATTTCTTGGACAACTTCACAATCTTAGGATTTTATTTGGTACCAATATTCTAGTCTTCGATAGCATCATCGACGGGCTTCACTTTTGGATTTTTGGCCACATCATTTTGATCAAAAAGCTTTTCTAAAGGGATTAATCCTCTTGGTATGAAATTATTTTTCAACTGGATGATATCCTTACCTCCTAAGGTCCCTTTCAATTTTTCAGTGCTCTTCTCTTCCTCTTCAAGCTCTTCATCCTCTTGAGTGCTCTCATCATTGCCATTCTCAGTGTCAATAGGAGTATTCACAAATTCTTCTGAAAGTTCCAGGAATCTTCGGATCTGCATATCGTCTTCAAACACTTGCCAATATTTAGAGTTGTCAGGAATAGATGGTCTATTCACAATTTCCAACTATTATTCCCTCTGACCAGCAACAGGTGTTTCAAATTTTCCAATGGCCACAGCTAAACAATCAGCTACCAAATTTTCATGTCTAGGAATCACCTGAATTGTATGCTCCGTAAAGAAATTACCAAGCATATCCCACACTTCATTTCTGTAAGCCCTCATTCGAGGATGCCTGGTTTGATAGCTTTCATTGATTTGATTTATTACCAACTTAGAGTCTCCTAAGATTTTTATCTTTTGAGCTCCTAAGTCTTTCAAAGCATGCAATCCCAATAATAGAGCTTCATATTCTGCCACATTATTTGTACACTCAAATGTCAACTTGTATGATAGGGCTATGAATTCACCCTGAATAGGAGAGATCATGTATACTCTTGCTCCAGCACCTACTTTTGCAGCAGATCCATCAAAGTACATAATCCACTATCCTTCTCTTTTTTTCTTTGCTTCCAAAGCATCCTGTTCTATCACTTCCTTTTCCCTATTTTATTCAAACTTCTTCTACAAAGCCTCCTCTACATCATGTGGAACAGCATCATTGAAGAAAATAGAGGACCCCAAATCGGTATCAACAGCATAAATGTGATGAATTTCAGGTTTCTCTTGACTGCTTACTACATATGGAGTTCTTTTTTCACTATATAGTCTTCTGTTCCCATCCTGAACAGGAATCGTGGCATATGACATATCCATCTGCAAACTGCCTTTCAATTTGGAAGTCTAGGACCTTGACAGCAATACCCCGAACTTTGGTGGGATATCTACCACTACCACATCCATAACTATAGTTTTAGAAGGCAATTTGTTTAGGGTTACCACCATGTCTTTGATTAATCCAAGTCATTTCACTCTTTTAGAATCAAAAGAATACAAATATTTATAAGGCCTTGTCACCTCCAATCCCAGACTTTCTACCACTCCTTTGGGCATTAGATTGTGTGATGCCCCAGAATCCAACATAGCATTATGGACCACTTTGTCATGCACATTTAGGCTTAAATATAAAGGAGGAACTTCTTCACCTTCCATATTCTCAACTTTTGGTCCAAATGAAATAGCTGGATTGTCATCATTCAGTTCTAAAATGTCGGACTGCCATTCTCCTTGATTTTTGACCATTTTTGTGATGGTATCCCTGTATTCAATATTTCTCAACAATTCATTAAACAGAACAGAGATTTTTAGCTTTGAAAGCTCATTCTGTAAATTAAAACAAGCACCAATCTTTTCCACATCAACCGGAGTCGCCTTCTTTATTATTTTATCCCTTTGTACATCATTTTCAACTTCTTTATTTACAAAAGGCTCTTTTTGTAGTTATTTTCCTTTTTCCACATTCAAAGAACTAGAGGAAGGCTGATTTGGGTTTGCCTTCCCTTTATTTATGGGGACATCCCTGTTCCTCAATCTGATTTTCCTCTGCACATCATCCATAGCGTGTAAATATCATCTTTGATACAACTCATTCTCCTTTTCAATTTCTTCATTTCCACCCTCCTGTTCAAACATGTTATGCTCCTGTTCAGTAAGATATATCTCTGAATCCTGTTCTCCAAACAAATGAATCTCATTTTCAAGGGGATCTTCTTCATCAGAAACATAATTTTCAGGGAAAGGTGGACGGATGGGTTGTTCTTCTTGGTTTCTTGGATTTATCTAGTCTCTCTATCTATTTTGGGGAGGAACGGGGGGATTTGGTATTCTGAAATTTGGATTCCTGATTTGGGGATCTCCTTGCTCTCTGTTGAAAGGCCTAGTATCCATAGTTAATCTATCCATCAACTTCTCCATGGTTATTAACATCATTTCAAATTTAGCATCAGCAGAAGAGGATGAAGTAGAAGGAAAATTATCTTCTTTTCTCCTCCTATCTAAATCCCTATGCTTCATTTTTCCACTCGCCATCATGTTAGCTTCTACTTCTAGAGCATCAGTAAACATGGCAGCAAGAGTTGCCGATTTCCTCTCCCGCAATGAGAAGGAAAAATAATTATCAAAAGCCCCAGCATAATGTAGTTTGGCAGCTATAGGAGAAGGTTTTATATCTTCCGGAATAGAGTTATAAGCCCTCATGAATCTGCTGGAGAATTCATGAACAGATTTGAAACCCCATTTTTTTAGACTGTTATACTGAAATAAAAGCTGCAAAGGATTCTGTTTGTCATCCCACCTGTCCAGGAAATCATTTTGGAAGTCCTAAAAATTTACTATAGACCCATTTGGTAAGTCTTTAAACCACTTCTTTGCCTCTCCTGACAAACTTTGGGCAAATAACCGCATTTTAACATCAGGATAATCAACTTCTTGTAAGTCAATAAAATCTTCAAACTTGGCAACATGTTGTTCCGCGGTTATATCAACCTCTCCATCAAATAAAGAAATTCTTTGGGAATAGTGTGAGGGAGATCATGTAGTACAGCAGGCAGACGCAAGCGAGCAAATCTAGTAGCCATTGGTCTAGGTGGATTCGCAGGGTTTGAAGAGGTTTGAGTATTCTGAGAGGTAGATGTTTCAGCCTTCTTGGTTTTTTGCAAATCTCTCCAAAGGGAATCTAACAAGTAAGATTCTAATCTATGGGGATTAAACTTAGTATCCTTAAGGTCAGACTCAGACTTGGTTCTCAACAGATTCTTTCCAACGTTAACTTCCCATCCTGGATAAATATGGGAATCTTGGGACGATGACGCACCAAACAAAGGAAAACCTAACTTTTCTTTATTTTTCCTCTTAAATAACTTTTCTGGGTCTTCAAAACTTTTCAAAATTTCAATATCAGAGTTACCTCGCGTATGTCTTCTCGAAGCCAGAATGACTCCTTAAGTTTTGAACAAGTTTCACAGTGGAGTCGCCAGGAAAAATATACAACCTTATTTTCTATTTAAAGCTCCTGTTTTCCCACATAAATCTTTCTTCAACTCTGTCATTCTCCTAGGGCAGATATGCTCATTCGTTCCCCGGCAACGGCGCCAGTTTGTTAGCACTCAAAATGCACCCAGGTTGTAAAAGGTAAACTCCAAGGTAACAGCAAAAACCACTTTAGAAAGAAACTGGTATTTTCTTCCAGAGAGGGATCTCTCAATAAAGATTTAACAGGACCAGATATAAAACAATATTTAAAGATTTGTATGTATGGCTGAAACAATCACATAACCATTGGGCATGGAGTCACATACATATAAAGACATCACAAAGACATATACACGAGATTCATCAAACGCAAGATAATCACATCATCACAGTAGTTCAATTTAATCCAGATGAAACAGAAGAGACGAGGAAACAGTCCATTAACACAGAGCATCAAAGATGAATTCTATGTCAACTTTAGCAGAAAATGTATAAAATATCTGAAATGATGACTAGAGCATAAACATATGAATTCTAATCACCCAACGCTGTATTTCAGATACGAAGAAGAAACAAAATGGAGTATTACACTGGGAAAATACAATCACATAAAGAAAGAAGCACAGACTGTAATATCAATGATACAGGAATCTCTGATAAACCTTCATGCATTCACTTTGTTATTCAAAAATAGATATGTTCTCCAAAATTATTCCACAACACGATGGGTTCCAACCCCCATCTCATAAAAAAGATGCAAATATATACAAAAAATAATAGATCTTCCAAGAAGATTTACAACTGAATGATTGGCTTAATTTAGCGTCTTGTAACTGAATCCCTAACTTCTAGGAATAAATTAATGCTCCAATCCTAACAGATCATAAAGTAAAAAATCAGCTTGGTAAAACGTCTTCATCCAGTCAGCTCCATGTCTTCATCCAGTCAGCTCCTTGTTGTATAACACCTGTCTCTATGCATGCAAGATGTATTTGGTCTTCCCGAATCTCTCCACAGCTTTCCACTATTCTGCGCTTAGGGTGTCACACTCCATCATCTCTTGGATTGATACTTCAAGCTCCATGTACGCTTCATAGGACATCTTGGGCAATCTTCTTCTAATAATTGCAAACTTCTGTAGAATTTCAAAATCCTCTGTTAACTTATCCACAATAGTTTTTCCTGTTAGGCTCTTTTCCAAATCATCTAATTTAGAGTGGTCCATGCGATTCTGAACTAGCAAGCTGTGATAATGCTCCTGAGAGAACATCCATCCCTCCTTGTCCCAAAAGGAAGGTAGGCCATCCTCAAAAAGCTCCTTGAATTCCTGCTTGAAGTTATTGACCTGTGTAACCATTTCATCTGTTCTGTCCTAGACCGTCTTCATTAAATGATGTTTGTGAATAAATTTCTTAGCCCACAGCACTATGGATATCCTGTCTTTTATCCCTAACTCATGTAATTTTTGATAAGTCAATGAGTTTAAAAAGTTCAGCGCATTTTGAGCTGTGGTGAGAGGTCTTTTTCCCATGTGTTCATTCACTAGCTTTAATCTTTGGTGGGCCAAATTGATCAAAATATTCTGATCATCAATGAAATTCAGATAATGCCTGAATTTGGTAATTTCAATAGATAATGTGTCCCAAATAATGTGTTTTTCTCCTTTTAGGGGACCTTTACCAATGCTTTTCTCCTTCAATTCATTGAACTTCTTCTGCAACTGGTTTCTATATTGTAGTATTTTGTTTTTATTTTCATTCATTTTGGCCAGTTCAGATTTGATCTTTGCATTCTCTGTCTTTAGTTCTTTGATTTCTTCATCTTTTAAACTAACCTGGGACATAGGCACCAGCATATCATCCGCAAAAAACTCGTCCAACGGCTTCTCGATATTCACAATGGACAAGTCTTCACCTGTGGGAGTCTGACTCATTAACTCCTCCATAATTTCCTTCTCATCAATTTGATCCTTTTTCATCAAGGAAATTTGAGATAACAGTTCATTTCTTTCGGCCTCCCACTTGTCCTTTTCTTCCTGCAACTCAACAACTCTCCCTTTATACTCCATCATCTCTTGATGGATCTTGTCTTTTTCTTCTTGCAAAGCCAATAACTCAGAGGACTGAACATGTTTAGAACCTGGGATTTTCAATTTTTTCTTCAACACTTGGAGAGCGTTCTCTTTTTCTTCTAGCATTCTCCTGACTGCCTAGGTGTTATCTGAACTGACAATATCTGTTTGAAGCTTCTTGATCTGGATGGAATTTTCCTTATTTTCGACTCTTTCATGTCTAACTTGAATTTCTAACTTATCTGTCAAACATTGCAATTTATTTATCTTTACCATAGCTTGTAACAAATCTGAATAAATGATATCACTGGTTTGTTTATGAAGTTGTATCTTATCCGGTATACTGATCTTATCCAACCGGATCTCCATCTCTGATATTTTCTTGTCGTTTACCATGGCTAACTTGAATGTATTTCTTTCGACATCTCTAGCAGAAACCAAAGAATTTTTTGGACTGCGTAAACTTCTCACTCGTGGCAGCAAATTTCTCGTCTCTTCCAGAGACTGTTTTCTCTTCTCCATGTAACTGGATTTGAGTTCCTCTTTTGATTTGAAGATCGGGCTTGATTCTAAACTATCTACATTAAAAGAGAACTGATTTACTTGCATAGCCTTCATTGGAACTAGAGCAACCTTTTTGAAACCATCATAAATTTCTTCATTTACAATTTCACCACCTTGAAACAACTTTGCCTTTTTATGAGATCCATCTTGGTCAATTTCCATACTTTCAATTTCAGACAGGCTTCTCTTAACCACAATACTAGTAATCCTTGATGTTTGGGATGTTGTGACAGGTACAGTATGGGCATCTTCATCAAACTTTGATATCTCAGTAAACTGCAACAAATTGGTTGTTTCAGCCAGACCTTCAATTAATTGGTGATCAAATGGTTTATTCTTGTTAGCCTGCTTTCTCAATGAGATTACATGGTGGGGATCATAGTTTATCTTTGGCTCCTTTTGGAAATCCATACTCTCTAGCAATTTCTCTGTGAATACTAAAGCACCTTTACTTTTGAAGATGAAAGAATAGACTTTTAGGGGGAATTTAATATTTGAAGTCTTTTTGAAAGCCCCAAAATGCTCCTCTTCATACTGTAGCCTTTGTCTCATGAATTCCAAATCAAAAATCCTTGGGGTTAAGAAGGTAGGTAACTTATAAGGATGTCCTGTAAAACCATATACTCTTGACACAGTGGAGTCTCTGTGCACGAACCAATCTCCAATTCGGTCTTCGGGTGAAGGCTGCATCAAACATTTCATCTCGTCCAAAACACGAGGCAATTCTTCATCAAACAACATTTTATACACTTCCGACATAATCGAATTGGCATATTCTAACATGTTGATTTCCTTTGGAAAATCAGAAGAACAGACAGTATTCAAAAATTCAAAAACTGCAGCTCAGTGACATTGGAACACAACAGCATGTTGAACAAGTATGTCTGAAATCTAAAGAATCGAACCTTTGGAAACTCACTTAGCTGAAGATGAATTGATTCATCCAGGTATTCATCTAGACTAAACACCGGAATTGATTGAGATTCAGAGCCTAAGGAACTTATTCTCAACAAAAAACCAAGGATGACTTCGCCCACATGACAGTCATCATCCAGACCTAATATTTGACAGACTAGAGATACTACCAATTGGACTTCATTTTTAAAAATATGCACGGGGTAAGGTAAGAAAAAACCATCTAAAGATTGATCATCTTTCAGAACACTAGACAAGAATTGGCAACGGACTTCAGTTTCGCACTTCTTGTAAAATTCAATAAGGACCGACTCATTCACTGACTCACGGCTATCGGGGTAACTATCGGGTAAATTGAGGTTTTCTCAAATGACTGTAGCATTTGAATTTACAAAGTATTCAGGATTTGGATTGACTCATGATAATTCTCTGAGAGGGGGAGTAGTTAACAGCACACAACTCTGCAAATTCCGGGAACTGGAGGGTTTGTTCGAGGGCGGAGTAATACAAAAAGGATTTACATACATTCAATATATCATTTCCCTGTGAGTGGTAATACCATAATATTTCTTTACTAATAGACATGATTCCTATAGATAGGAAGGGGTCACATACACCCCTGTCTCTATCGACCAAATACTCCTCTCTATCATCTATAACATGACTACTCTGTAATTCCCCCTCCTTGTCCATAATTTGATTGACAATGGCAATTCAGACAAACGAACTACAGGGTTCAAGCTTTACATGTTTAACTGTAGAGGCGTGTGCTTGGTGTGCTCGAAACTGACAATCAAAAGTTGAGGAAACTGCACGTCCTTTTCCCCCGCTGGAGCGAATCAACAAAATACCCATGGAACAAGTCAACCTTCCTTTTATAAGGCCCCACTACCGAGCGCTCCCTCCGCGATTTGCATGAAACCACTTTAGCCTCGGGAGTATGTCACAATTTTGATGCGTGGACATCGTTTTATATTTCGCGACCACTTTATACCTTTATATGTTGTGCGTTTCCACACTCAAGACTCATTTGTAACCATTGATCCACTTCACCTTTTATTTTTAACCGTCATATTAAGCGCCACATAATTAATTCCACCCGGGGTCTCTAGTCATAACCTTCATGCAAGTCTCCATTCCGGAGTCATCTCCAACTGTCGATGAAATCGAATCTTATTTCCCACTGTCAGATTGAAAGACACATACCTAATTCCTCCAAGCGCTTGGGTCTTATCTACCGTGAAAGTCTGAGCTCCGGAATTATCTTCAGCCGTTGATGTGATATACCTGTATTTTCCCACCGTTGGATTAGATAACACGTATCCAATTCCGCTGGGCTTCCCAAAATTATCCCCCATGCAACTTTATGCTCCGGAATCATTCATAGCCGTAGATGCGATCGACCATGATTTATCAGCCATCAGATTGGGTGGCAAATATCAAATTCCGCTAGGCTCCATTGTTTTAACCATTGCGCATGTTCATAAAGCGGAATCTATACAGGCTGTGGATCTCTTCAAGCCGAATCAACAACCGTTGATCTGTGTATGCTATTAAATGCCCAGATATAATTTATCTTCCTTGCACCTTTGGAGAGTGGGCATAGTGTAGACCGTTGATCTTCGACTCTTCACTCCGCACCATTATATCTTTTGGCACTTGATCGTTTTTCATTGCTCATCGTACTCTTATATCATACCATTTAAGCAAAGTTTGACAAGCCACTATTGTTTCTCCTTCCTTATGGTCTTTTCATCCTCCTACTAAATAGATGTGTTAATAAGCTCAAGTACGAGGCAAATCAGAAGAATAACCTAGAGGGTTATGTTGATTCAGATTGGGTAGGCTGTGCCATCGATAGGAATATCACTTCAAGATGCTGCTTTAGTTTGGGATCAGGTGTGATCTCTTGGTTTAGTAGGAAGCAATCCTATGTGGCACTGAGTACAGCTGAGATAGATTATAATGCATCTTGTTCAACTAGTTGTGAGGCAGTATGGCTGAGGAAGCTACTCTCTTATTTATTTGATCTCCAGTTGGATGCTACTTGTATACATTGTGACAACCAGAGTTGCGTAAAGTTGTCATAGAATGCATTGTTTCATGACAATTCAAAGCATATCGAGATCAAGTATCACTATATTAGAGATATGGTGCAGAGAGGAGTAGCGAAGCTCTAGTATGTTGCGATGGAGGAACAGATAGCTGATGTATTGATAAATCCATTGGCTAGAGTGAAGTTTGAGTACTTCAGGGAGAATCTTGGTGTTCTCCAGATAGAGGTTTCCTCCAAAGGAAGATGATGAAGACCGAGAGCCATTCTGACATGGTGAGACGATTAGGTTCCTTCCATGGTCATATCTAAGGACTGAGCCATTCTGTCATGATGAGAGGATTTGGTTCCTTACATGTTATATATGAGTGCTAAGCCATTCTAATGTGACAGTAGGATTGGTCTCTACATGATCAGATGTAAGGGTTGAATGCCATTCTTGGAATGGAGGCACCTGGTCAGTTACTAAGAAAACTCAGTCTAGGACTAAGAGCCATTCTGATGTGATAGAGGGATGTGTTCCCACTTGACCAGATGTAAGGGCTAATCCATTCTGTCATGGTTAAAGGATTAGGTTCCTCCCATGTTAGATGTGAGTACTGGCCATTCTAATGAGTAGTTCATATGTAAGGGCAACTGCCATTCTCTAGGAGAATGGAGTCACCTGGTCAGTTACTAGGAATCCTCAGTCTAGGACTGAGATCCCTTCCGATATGGTGCTTTCAACCATGGTCAGATGTAAGTGTAGATCCCTTTTGATGCGGTGCTTTTGAGCATGGTCAATTGTAAGTGTTGATCCCTTATGATGTGATGCTTTTGAGCATGGTCAATTATAAGTGCTGAGCCTTTTTGATGCGGTGTATTCGGACATGTCGAATGTAAGTGCAGATCCTTTCCGATGCGGTGTGATTGCACATGGTTGGATATAAGTGCCGAGCCATTCTTGCATGATGTGTTTACACATGGTAAGATGTGGGTGCTGCAGGGATGATTTTAAGGAACCATACTTATTTATAAGTGTATAAATGTTGGCGAATATTACCAATTCTTAAAACGCCAACTATAAAATGATTGGCAATATTTTTCAAAAAATATTTTAATTTCCAAGGATTTTNCCCTGGGGTGCTGGGCCTTTCTGACAAGATGAGGTTAGATGTGAGTGTTGGGCATGCCTTTCTAACAAGACGAGGTCAGATGTAAGATATGGGCGAGCCATTCTGACTTAAGTGTCAGATATAAGCATTGATGAAGACCTACATGAAGGGTAGGCCTAATTGAGAGATAGCACTGATGATGACAATGATCCAGACTTGAGGATGATCTAGATCAAGTGATAATCCATATGTGATGATAATCCAGACTTTCTGATGATCTAGATCAAGTGATGATCCATATTTGATGATGATACAATGATAATACAGCAGTGATGATCTAGTGGTCATGATGATGCAAATCTCGTGATGAAGAAGACTTGAAGAAGAAGATGAATTGAAGATGAAGAAGACGAAGAATACCTAAAGACGATGATGACTTGAAGACGAAGAAGACTTGAAGAAGAAGACAACTTGAAGATAAAGACAAATTGAAGATGATGATGTTGAGATGATCCAATCAATACAGAGAAGAGGACCAGTGCTGAAAATTGTGCCGAAAGAATACCTTCCTAGTTAAGAGGGAGTGTTGATGTAATTGTAAATTCGGAATGTATTCACCTATGTATCTTGTGTCTTGTAACCTGATGTTTATACCGGGATGTGTCTATAATGTAATTGATTCATTTCATGCACCGATGTTTTGATCAGGAGAATCTATAATGTAAACAAGTCATGTCAAGCCATTGTGGGTAACCCTCCTATTGTCTAAGGGTTAAAGTCCCCGCAATTTTGATGCACTAGGGTTATTAGACTCACCTAGTGAAGTCAGCCCTAGTTGGGTTTATTCAAGTCAGAAATTAGTATAAATAGAGAGGTGACCTCTCTATTTATCACACACTCACTCACACTCAGTTGTAGCACAATAGCTGAGTAAGAAGAAGACACTGGGGCTAGAAGAAAGAGGTTACTTCTATCGGGATACCATCTTACTATTTTGGGGTTTTACTCTTGGTGTTGATTCTATCTCTGATTAAGTTGCAAGGTTTTCTCCATTTATGGTTTCCTCGAGGAAAAACATTGTATTCATTGTCTCTTGTGTTTGATTGATGTGCTTGTTATTCTCTGAGTTAAAAGATCCTAATAATTCTAGCTTAATGTTAAAAATCTAACAAAACATGTCGATGCTCAACTTATTCGCGAGTTCACCTTTTTCTTTTGACATTTTTGATGTATCTTTCTGAATCACCCCAAAAATTTGACATTCATCATTGATTCAATTCCACTCACCAAGTTCTTATGACCGTTTCGGAGGAGTTTCATGAGTTTTTGCCGACAATGTCGGAAAGCTTCATCGAGATATGTTAAAACGACTTGGGAAGAAAACCATCTTTTGGTTCAGCTAACCTTGTCTAATTGTTATAGCTGATTTTACCATGCATGGTTGATCACATATTTATGGCCTTCCATGTCCTTTTGCAGACTCTTTAGACCCCATGGGATTATATTATCCCTTGATGTTCCTAGTTCATCCCTAAAAAACCCTTGTTTATTGTCGTACATGACTTTTAAACCAATACTCACTTGTACACGTGACTTTTGACCTCAAACCCATGTACATCACTATGTGTGCATAAAGCCAAATAGTTTTTTATTTTTCCTCATATGAGTCCGAACCACTTGACTCTTGGCCTTCCAAATTCCTTGAGAAATCTTGGATTCGACCCTCTATTACCCTATCGAAGTGCTATATAAGGAACCCTTTGGATACATTTAAAAGGAGGAATGAAGAGCAAAGAAACTATAGTCCATTGTTTCCTTAGTTTGCTTGTACTTGAGTCTGCATCCCTTTGTCCCTTTGGAGCACTTTGTGTTCTTCCCAAGCTTTCCTTTGTCTTGTGGGCTTGCTATCGAGAGATCGAGGATTGAATCCAAGCATTCTCAAGGAATTTGGAAGGCCAAGAGTCAAGTGGTTCGGACTCATATGAGGAAAAATCCAAAATAATTTGGATTTATGTACACATCCTGATGTGTGTGGGTTTGAGGTAAAAAATCACATGTACATGCGGGTATTGGTTTAAAAATTGCATACAACAATAAACAGGGGTTTTTTAGGGATAAAATTGGAACATCAAAGGATAATATAAGCCCATGGGTCTAAAGAGTCTGCAGAGGGATAGGGAAGGCCATAAATATGCGATCAACCATTCGTGATAAAATCAGCTATAACACTGATGAACTGGCCGAGTTCCTCTGATACATAGGAGAAAATGGCCAAGTTCCTCTAATATGTCGAAGAAAAACTGCAACCTTTACCTAGTTAAAAACTTATTTTGATCAATACCTTATAAAAACCTAAGTGTTCAAGGTAGACTTCTTTGAGTTATAATACTAATCTAAGTGTGGTTTCAAACAAAGTAAAAGGAGGGGCCTTAAAATAACAAAAAAAATTGGGCAACAGTTGTGGCAGCAACATGTCTAAAACAAGCCACTAAAACACCTCTAGAGCCCTCATGATCGTTACTTTAACATTTGGTTACTATCCTAACCACTTCATGGTCCATCTAGGTTTATTTCACCTCATTATGGAAACTACTTGGCGTTACATGTGGCATAATGTCATAGATTGGGGGAATTAGTAAAGATAAGCCAACATTAATGTGAGCTACTCAACTCCCCATTAAGCCTCTCGATTTCATATCTTGAGAGCATCTATATATTGTAATCATGTTAATGAATAATATCAGAGAGGAAAATATCCCAGTGGAGTGATTTTCCTCTAGTGTTTTATCCAATAGTTCTTCTCTATTCATGATATCTTTTTTTGCAAATAATTATAAATGATATTTTTTTCACTATATAGATCTAGGATTGGATATGCATATGACTCATAAATTTTGTGGTGATGTTGTGCATTCGAAAATATTACATGCTATTAGATCCTATGAGGTTCTAGTTGTTCTTCCAAAATATATTTCCAAGTTTTATTTGGAGGTGCCTACAATAACTTCATGGATTTAAATTCTCATGAGGTTGTTCAATCAAGAAGAAGAAGCAGATATAGATTCATGAAATGATCCAACTCAAGTTTCTTTCTCTATGGCTTCCTCTCTTTACCAAGAAGGTATTTTTCATGAAGATAACAAATGTGTTAGTTCCATCAATGCAGCTAAAGAGTTATATCTCGATTCCATGTGTTTCTCCTCTATGTATTCTATTATGAATGATGAATATGGGTTTCTAGTTGGTGATCATAGTGATCCTTCTCTAGAATATGGGTTTTGGTTCACATTAGACTAATGGTTTTAAATATGGTCAAAGACAATTTTTCAAGTCAAGTGAATATCTCTCATTGCTTCACATTGTTTTGCTTCTTATGTATTCCTACACCATGGATATTAGAATTGATTCAAGTTAATTTGAAGATGGAGAAGCCTTATCTATCACAGTGGCGCATTTGGGACTCTTTTTCCACCTTATTCGAGTTGATTACAACCTTCTTTCAAAGTTGATTATTCAGGTGGATTATGATTCTCTTTAGGTCAGTTATTCTCAAGCTCTTCAAGTCTCTTTTAGGCATGGAACCTTGATTGGTTCGAAGTTCAAGAATTAAGAGAATCCTTCTCTGTCCTATTAGTGAATTTTAGTTGTTCTACATTTTCCAAGGATTTATCATGGTCTTGTACATTTTCTTGAGTTGGTTAAGCACATTCCTCCTCTTCCCAAGAAGAAGATTCCTCGAGAGATATTCATTTAGTTTGGAATATATATAGATTTATGGTTTCTCTTTCATGTCAATTTTTTGGGGAGCATTTTCCCCATGTGGTTTTTCCTTTGTCCTCATCTCATATGGATCAATAATGTAAAGGGTGACCATAACCATTGTTTCTTGGGACCTCAATAATTGTTTACAAACATTTTGTATTAAGGAGGGTTGTTGGAACATATTTCCCATCTAGACCTTAGTTAATAATATTTGCATAAGGTTCCAAGTTTTGTTAAAATCTAGTTCGCCGCAAGATATAGGAGATAAAGGAATCCTCACAACTTAATATAGTCACAAGTTATGAAAAAAATAGTGAAAAGAGAAAAATTAACACATAGGAATGGTGCCAATGAATGTTTTTTTATAACTGTCAAGTATGTAAATATTTCGTGAAAATCATTATTATCTTATAGGAGAAAATAATTATCTTTTGGAGGAAAATTGGATGCATACATGTTGTAGGCTTATATTGGACCTCAAAACACCACTATGTGGAGCAATGAGCTACCAAACAACCTCAAACAGTCATGAATGCCTATGTGAACATGGATGGATCATGACAAGACATAAATATAGGTAGGGTAGGTGTGTTGGAGTGCATGGGTGAGTGGGACAGGCTCTAGGAAACAATAAATGGTCCAAAAGAGCCAAAGACACCCAAATACCATGCATGGGCGAATTTGGTCAACCAATTTATTCGTTTTATGGAGTGGGAGCACACGAAGGACTAAAAATTCATAAAAAAAGGGCACATGTGTAACCAGAATGAGAAATTGTCAGTTCTTGGGTGCATTAATGAGTCCAAAACACGAAAAGGACCTTTCTTGACCAACACAACCTAGTTTTGGACCATATAGCATAAGTACAAAACAAATGAGAATGTGTCCTAGGTGTATGTGACCATGGTACTAGGTGGTTTAATGCTCTAACAGACCACCATTTATGTCTAACTTAGTGTAAATACATCAAAATATTGAAGCCTTGGAGACTAAGTCTCAAGTCACCTCTTACAACAATTTATTTGTCCACATAACCAAGGTAAGGAGGAAAACCTCATGGGAACGAAACCTCCCCTAAAAAATGGACATGGATATAAATATAGTAGTGAATATCAGTAATCACCCTGTGTCACCCACTTCAGGAAGTGATATTGGATAGATGAATTTCTTCTCTATGAATCTCTTGGTGGAGATGTCAACAATTTTCTCTGTAGATGGGAAATACTGCAATGATATCCAATGCTCATGCACCAAGCTCTTGATGTAGTGAATGTGTATCTATATGGGACTGGTCCGATATATCTATAATGGATCGGTGTAAATATTTATTGCACTTTTATTGTCACACCAAATGAAAATGGGTGAATAAAATGAAAATCCAAGTTCTCCATTAATTCCTTGCAACCACACACGTTGTGTAGTTGCGTTCACTGCTCCTCTGTACTCGGCCTCAGTTGATGAACAAGATATAGTGTGTTATTTCTTACTTGAAAAAAATATGGGACCATGTTCAAGAATGAATACATAAAATACATTTTATTTTCTATTAAAGGAATCTCCAAGCCAATCAGAATCAGTAAATCCAACTAGTTCTAGTGGAGAACTAGCAGCATAGTGTACCCTGAAGTGTTTGGTTCCTTCCACATACTGCAAGATCATTTTTTTCAGAATTACACTAGATACCATGAGTCTCCTACATATATATTGCAACAGTACCTACTTCATAATTTAAATCGGGTCGAGAGTGTGTGAGATACAACAAGCTCCCAACTAGTTTCCTATACAACGAGTTGTCCACCAATGGAGATGAACCAAATTCATCTAGTTTTACTCTTTCAAAAGGAATGGAAACTTGGTTTAATTACATTCATACATATATAAATTAAATAATAGGTCCGAAACATAATTTTATTGACTGAACTTGATCCATACATCATATTGATCAATCTCGAAGACAAAAAATTGTTTCAACAATCCAAGGTGAGTCATAGAACACTCTCTATGCAAAGAGGACTTTATTGAACATATATCATCAGTGTGACTTCATGTGATCAAAATATAATCAACATAAAAAACTATGAATGTATTAAATCACCAGCGCTCTACAAATATACATTAGGATCCAATTTTCATCGCTCAAATACTAGTGAAAGAAGAAAGTTGTCCATCTTGGAATACCAAGCCCTCAGGGCTTACTTGAGGGAATAAAGAGACTTATTCAACATGAATAAAAGTGAAGGATCATGAATGAAACATTTAGGATGCTTCATATAAATATACTCATGAATATCACCATGAATAAAATCACTCTTCACATCGATGTGGTGAACCTCCCATCGCTTAGATGCAACAAATGACCAAAACTATCCTGATTGATTCCATCTTAGCAACTGGTGTGAATGTATTTATATAGTCCACTCCATGGAATTGAGAGGATCCTTTTGAAAACAACTTGGAATTGTACTTGATATAAACCATATGAATCAACCTTGGTCCTATAGACCCACTTAGTTTACACTAGTTTCCTGTTGGAAGGTAGACGAACCAACTCCCAAGATTCATTGGCTTGCAAAGACTTGAACTCTTCTTGCATGGATGTTTTCCATATTTGTTCAAGTGATTATTCATGATATGTATCAGGATCCAATCCAACCATCATAAATCATATCTTTGAAATATTTAATTCACATTTTGAGAAAGCATTTTCAAATTCAGATCTAGTCTTCCTAGAGTCTACTGTATCTCCAGCAAGATCACCAACTATGTGTATGGTTTTATCATCCAAATTTGGAATTATGGGTGCATCATGATATGAATTCATGCGTAACATCCTCGACCCTCTGACCAGCGAGGAGGACGCTACCAAACCAACAAAAACCTCCAGGCAGATAGCCCCATGAACATGAATAGGCATATAATGCTGAAATATAAAGCTTAAAACATAAAACGTACTAAGATGCCTAATCCTTCATATACATAGTAGAAGAAAACATACATTCATTCAAACATACCACCTATTCATCCTATTTATTAATCAGTAAATATAAATGCAGAGACAGAATAGTCAAGAATACTCATTTTAAAAAGAATTTGTCCCGCAACCAGCTACGTCGCTGCAACGTTCCACCCAACCATAGGCCAGCATGCTCATCAATATGTCAGCAACACTACCACCCCCGAGTTGGGCATGATTCCTCTAGGAATAAGGGTCAAAGTAGGCTTACACATAGCCAAGGTACACCAATCAGCTAAGCCCACACAGTAGGGTTTATCAGGCCATCAAGGATCTAGGAATGGCTAAATGCCAAGCTGGTGGCCTCAATGGAGAGCTAAGGACACCTACACCAAAGTTAACCGAACTTTTAAGACATCCATACACCCATCAACAAGAAGAAATCCTTTCTCTGCTTCACAGTCCCTCAGGCCTTGAATTCCCTTTCCAATACTCTTCAAGGGTTGTGGAGAAGAAATCCAACAGTCTAACTCTGTCTGAGTGGCTCCAAACACCAGTTTTCTCAAGCATACTCGGCCTCTAATCCTACTCCCAACAGTCCGAAGACCAACCACTGCATATTGGAGTAAAACAAGCAGCTCACATATCTGTGAGGAAAATAAAGATAATAGGGTGACAACCCAAATGAAAGGGTGCACAAAGCTCAAGTCATCATGACAAATTAGTGTTGTTCATGGCCCTAGTGTGGCCAAAACAACTCAGCAGCAACCCCACAAGATAATTGCACACACAGCAACCAAAACTAGGGAAAGATCTACAACCCAATCCCATACTGAAATAACGGAAACCTTACACAGTCCATAGATGGCGAAGAAGACGGATTCCCATCATTGACAGGGAAAACATATGAATAGTAGAGTCATGCCCCTCAGGCTGCTCTTTCAGCTTTCCGCATGAGATCACAATCCCACAATCCTTGCATGAGGGAAAACCATCCGATTTCTTGCCTCTGCATGAGGATTAAACAAAACGATGGGGAATTTCCCCCAAGCAGTGCATGAGGAATTCTACAGAGGGAAACATTCATGTGAGGGTGAACAGTACTCAACCACCAAAATGGAGTCATGGGAGGAATGGAATCATGGTCTGTTCCCCTGCCCCAAACGTGAGTGAAGAGGAAGAGTCTCCTGGTGGAGTGGGCACGTGGGCAAGGACTGATAGTCCTGCCACACCCACCACTACTCAGCAATAATTGCTCCCAGACAGCAGAAGTTTAAAGGGGTGATCGACACATGGCAAACTCCCANGCAAACTCCCAACGACCCCCATGGGTTGGACAACCCCCCCTTAACCTTCGGAATCATGCCCTTTTCATTCAACGTTGCACTGTTGTAGCTGGCTGTAGGTTTATTTTAATTGATGTGCATATTTACATGATGCCAAAACTATAATGTGTCGGATAACACGATATACCATCAGTAACGATTCCTATTGCCAAAACATACACGACCAAATAGATGGTGGGGATTTTGCCTTTAGCTCCACACCATGATTAATTACAATATATACACCATGTCGCATTTTAATGTAACCCGAGTCAAAACCGGTACATCACAATCCCCTCCCCCTTGGAATAACACCGTCCTTGGTGTTCCAATACATAAGAACACATATACAATTTGCACATACAAAATTTCAAAATTTTGCAGATCTGTCCCACGTTCAATTATTTACTTGAACTTTTAGGACCAAGCCCCTTGGCTTCCACGAGCTTCTCCTTCTAGTTTTCAGTTTTTTACTCATCCCCAAGTCAAGGAATTTTGTGGCTGCTACCCTCTTTATGTTCCCTCGTTGGGCAGTCACGGCGTAAATGATGTCCTCTGCATTTCCATCATTTTGTTGGCTGCTTCATCTTTACTTGCTCAATTTCCTTTGAGTCTTCATGCCTAGAACATTTCTTAATGGGTCGCTTGGATGAATGTCCCATCATTGATCCACTTTCCTTTCCTTTATGGATTGCTCCTAGAAGGCTTTTTACCTCCTTTTGTAAACAAACAGAGTCTTGCAAAATCTGGCGGTTCATCTCATTCTTCCTTTTCTATATCTTGAGCATCTCTCCAAGATTCTCTTGGGTCTTGGCAATTGTTTGAAGGATACTTCCAGCCATGTCCAACAGCTTTTGGTTGGCTGCCATGATCAATGTGCACCAGTGGATTTCACTTTTCTCACTTGTGAAATGCACCATTGAAATTCTGTCAGACCAAGCATAATATAGGCTTTAAAATCAGTCAATTAATTGCCCAATTGGAATGACAGTCCAAGTCTCATCAAGGAGACTTTCATATTTTTCATTCCTTCCCAACAGGAACATGAGCTCATTCATGTCCATTGTTGGGCAGGGAATTAACTATTCTAGCATTCACAATTTACTTTAAGCAAACACACACATTATATTTTCAGTCATACATGCATTCAACAATATTTTGTTTTCACAATCCATATATATATATATATATATATATATATAATCAAAAATGCAAGAGAGAGCAGCAAGAATTTTTCGCCTCTTTGTTTTGTTCCATCCTAGAACCCACACCTGTAACATCCCTGGTTTTGACCCCGTTTGCATTAATATACATGATACATGTGTTGTAAATAATCATGGTGAGGAGATAAGGGAAATGGACCCACCATCGATTTAGTTATGTTATGATTCGGATTGGAATGGTCACCGATGGTAGATTGGGACATACATCATATATTAAATTGTGGCATCATGTAACTATGTATTTTTAATTAAATAACCCAACCAGCTATGTTCATTGCAACTAAATTGAGAAGGGGCATGGTTCCTAAGGATAAGGAGGGGGGGATGCTAAAACTTGAGCCCATGGTGGGGGGGAAAGCCATGTGTCATCACCCTGTTTTTTTTCTCACCTTTCCTTATCTCATCCAACCACCACTTTAATTTTCTACCGAGTTGTTGAGGCAGATATTACTACACGTTCACACCACCAGCCGTCTCTCCACCTTCACATGGGTAAGGGAACCATCACTACGAAACTCTCTTGGCCGTTGGGTTCACTCTCACATAGGGACATGCAGGGGGGAGGCTCATCTTCCTCACATAGAGCTGAGTTAAGAAGAGGTGGGATTTCATGTTTGGGCATTCGCCTTTCTCTCTCTCTCACCGTTTACTAGCCTATGGTTGTGTTCTTTCCTCCTAATCATGCATAGAGTCGGCGTTTTCGCCTCCGCCATTTCCAAACTGTGAAGGATTGATGTGGTTTTTTGTTGTTTTTTGTGGGCTGTTCTTTTCCATATTTTGTTGGCTGTGATATCCCTTGTGAATTAGCTGCTGTAGGTTGCATGTTTTCCTTCTACCTAGGCTCAGAGCCTGTTTACTCTTCCACTTTCAGGCAGAGTAAATTTGGTTTTCATTTCATTGTTTGGCTGAGGCCGTGGTTTTCCCCACACTGTTTAATTGCTATGAGTTCACATACATTTTATTCCCTATATTCTCTCTCACATTTTGGGAGTAGTTGTAGGTTACCATTGAGTCATTTTGGCCACGATAGGGCCAAGAATGACTCAGGCATGGTTTTCCCCTGTTAAAGCTCGAATTGTTGGTTTGCAGCATGAACGCAATGGTTGGTCTTTGGACTAGATTGGAGTGGTGATGAAGGCCTGATGTGCTTGACAAACCTAGTGCATTTGGGAACCACACAGAAAGAGCTAGTGGAATGGCTTTCTTCTCCACAACCCCTGAATAGCACTGGAAGGGGAATCAGGGTCTGAGGGATAGCGTTGCAGATAAAGGACTGATTTCCTTGTGTTGGGTGTGTGTGGGTGTCCTAGAAGTCAAACTAGTTTTGGTGTAGGTGTCCTTAGCACTTCAATGAGCTCACCAACTTAGCATTTAGCCTTTCCCAGCTCCTAGATGGCCTGATAAACCCAACTTTGTTGGCTTGGTCGATCTGATGTTCGCCTGATAAACCCAACTGTGTTGGCTTGGCTAAAATGTGTACCATTGTGGTGGTGTTATACTTGGCTATGTGTAAGCCCGTTAGTTCCTTATTCCTTGGGGAATCATGCCTGGCTCGTGGGTGGCAACATTGCTGAGATATTAAAGAGCACGCATGCCTACGGTTGGGTGGAACGTTGCAGTGACATAGATGGTTGTAGAACAAGTTCTCTATAAGATAAGTATTATTTCCTAACTTGTGTCTATAATTATAATTACCATTGATGAATGAATGACGATATACATGTTAAATGTTGATCTGTACATGCATGAGTATTGATTGATATATTTTTCTTCTATTGTGTATATGAATGATTATGCCTCGTAATATGTTTGTTGTTTTAAATATCATGCTTTAGTATTACATATATGTATGTTCATGGTCATTGGGCTAGATCCCCATATGATTTGATATATAGTAGCATACTCTTCGCCGGTCGGAGGGTCGGGGACTTTACAGTGTGGTATTAGAGCTCTGGTTGCAGCATGGACCTAAATGGGCCATGAAAGACCAGATAGCAGAGGAAGGTTACCTTCTGAACAACAAATATCAGAGAACTTTCATCCTTTGGTTTCAGAAAAATTTTCTAAGTGTTTTGGCCATCGGCACATCGAAACACTTAGACAGATGGATTTATGATGCATAGCTGATTGAGCACCGCCGTTGTGGATGGATAGAAGACTATACTTCTTACAGATAGAGCCTACGACCACCGATGTCGTGGAGGAAAGACGTTCTGGCAACCAACGCAGTGAAAAATTAAAAAAGAAAATATCCAAGTAACGAAATCATCGGCCATCAGAATACGTTAGGGGTTCGTGCACCCGCCATTGTGGAAGCCTAGTGTACTAACCCTCTAACGCATACAAGTTCTGACTTCCAATGACCGATGTGTTTCATCTCGCTGATCGGAAATGAACAGTTGATTTGATCAGCGTTGGATAAGATATGGTTAAGCCGATACGATGGTGAGAGAAGGTGAAGTATCACTTAAAGTTAGTTAGTTGAACCGCCGACGACAACGATGGAGTGGAAGTTTTCAAAAATTTTCTAAGGCAAGAATATCATCAGAGATCGGTGGACGTTAGTGGTATTGATCACTGATGAACAACGATAAGAATTAGCTGATGATGTGTCTGCCATTGCGGCTATGTAATGGACTATCTGTCCAATGGATAGTAGCTTCGAGAGCCGACGCCACGGAAGACAAGAAGGAAAATTTGCAAAAATTTTCCTAAGTGAAGAAAACTTCGGGCAATGTTAGTGGATTGGATCACCGACCGAAAAAGGTTCAATGAAGATGAACCATAGTTGTGGTTTCTTAGTCAACTATTCCACCAATACAATAGCCTTCCACTCGCCGATGCTGAGGTTTTTAGCAGAGAATGGCTCCAAGTTTCGATGTATAATTACGGGGGTGATAGTGATCGGGAGTGTTGACACTATGGAAGTATTAAGTTTTAACTCACTGATACCAACCGCTCGATGAAACGATATATTTAATGATCGGAAGAGTTAGGACTTGTGGAACCACCATTGCAGATGCCTCGAGGACTAAGTGTTCGATGCCATAGTAGGGTGCCACTTCGACCATCGACAAAGCTTTGGTCCACGGAAATTATAACGGGATTGTTGTCTGCCATTACGAAATGATAGACCACTGTAGGCCCGACATGGCAGAAGGAAATAGACAAGCGACCCACCATTATAGTAGAGACATTTAGATGTTCTAGTGGTTGAAACGTCAACAAGGAATAAGCAAACAAACCGCCGCTGAATTAGGTGTTTTGACCTCCGAAGTATCAGAAAGATATTTTGGAGGAGGTCCGATTGGGCCAAAAGAAGGTTGGGGTTTTTGAGAGAATTTCTCAGTAATTTTTCAAGCAGTTTTCAACTGTCTTTCAGTAGGTTTTCAGCAGAGATCAGCAGGTTGTCCATGCTCATAAGGATGAAAAGGAAGAGAGAAATTTTTTGTGTTTTAAGCAAAATTGTGGGTTATGAATTTCCAAAGGAGGAAGGTAAGTAGTTTTGGTTTTATATTAATGATATGCATCTAACAGTTTGTTACTAATAGATTGCAGAATTATAGAAAACTTCCAAGAGCAGTACTCTAGAAAGAATAGTGTGGTAAAGCAAGAGGTGGTTCAATCATGAGAACCCATGATGGGTATGATGCTCGGGATTCGTATGAGTGTGCAGAAGATGACATGGGATAAAATGTCCATAATGGAAATGATGAGATAGAGTCTAATGGAAGGATATTCTAGGGGACACCGTCCGAAGTTGCAGCCACCATGAGAATCTTGGTTAAAGCTAAGGAAGAACAGCATCAGCTGAATGCTACCATATTGCAGAGATTGACAGACTTGCAGAAAAAGATAGATTCTGGATGAGGTACATCAAGACCGGAAGATAGTAAAAGCAACACTAGGAGAAGGAGAATAAATTCTAGTGGATCATTTGATTCTGAAGAATCCAGCAGAGATACAAGTTCATCTTCTCATAAAAAGAAAAGAAGAAGGCACCATAGGGATCGCTCTCGAGATAAATTTAGGAAAGCTAAACCTCCTACATTTAATGGTGAGATAAAGACGGGACAAGAATCTAAATCTTGGCTTCTTGGGATAAAGAAGTACTTCCAAGTGTAGGATTATTCAGGAAACATGAAGGCAAGAGTTTCCATATACAATCTCAATGGAAGAGCATCCATTTAGTGGGAACACTTCAAGCAATTAAAGAAGATTAGTGAAAGGAAACTAAAGTGGAAACAGTTCAAGAAGTATTTCAGGCAGAAATACCTCTCTCACATGTATTACAATGACAAGATTAAGGAGTTCCATGAGCTAATATTGGGACAAAAGACCATGGATGAATATGCAACTAAATTCTTGGAATTGTTGAGGTATTCCTGGTACATCAAAGATGAAGATCTAGTGGTATCTAAGTGGATTGCCTCAAGCTTACAAAGATAAAATTGAGTTGTATGAGCTGATAACTCTCGTTGAATCCATAAGAAAGGCTAAGTATTACTATGAGCAAATAAAAGTTAAAAATTATTACCATAAGGCATGGAAGGACAAGAAGAATGAGAATTTTGACCAAAGAAGGAAAGGTTTCAAACCTTCTAGATTTAGGAATCAGCAAAAGAAACCATCCCAAGCTGCGAGTAATCCAGTTGGAGTGACAGGTGGAAATCCTAAAGAGCCACATCAGAATAAAGGTCCCCTCAAATGTTGGAAATGTGAAGGACCTCACTTGTGCAGATATTGTCCACTTGAGAAAGAAAGTGCAAGACTAGCTTATAACATTCATGGAGAAGAAACAGTGGGTCAAGTAGCAAGATCAGTCCCCAGAATTTATGCAGCACTGGAGGACCACCAGGTAGATCACTAGTCAACTGTGGTTGAAGTTGAAGGTAATATTGTTGAACAATCTGTTACTATTTTGATTGACCCTAGTTCTACTCACACTTACATCACTCCTAGAGTAGTGGAGATTTGTGCTTTTAAGAAGGTAAAGCATAGGAAATCTTGGTTAGTTCAGCTAGCCACGGGGACTAAGATAAAGGTCAGTGAAGTGGTAGAGAAATGTCCATTGGTTATGAATGGATTGATCACTTGTGTAGATCTGAATGTTCTACCGCTTGGTTCCTATGATGTTCTCATTGGAATGGATTGGTTAGAAGCTCATCGAGTGAAGCTTGACTATTATAACAAGACTTTTGAATGCATGAATGAAGAAGGAAACCCGGTAGTTATGAAAGGTATTTAGAAGGTAATTTTAGTAAGAAAGGTTTCAGCAATGTAGTTGAAGAAGTTCTGTAGGAAAGGTTTCCAGTTGTATGTAGCTCATATTTTGGAACCAACAAGAGATGAGAATCCTAGGTTGGAGGACTATCAGGTGTTACAAGAATTCAAGGATGTGTTTCCTGATGAGATTCTGGGGCTTACTCCAAAGAGGGACATTGATTTCACCATTGAACTTGTGCCAAGAGCAGCACCAGTGTCCAAGACACCCTACAGAATGAGTACACCGGAGATGCTAGAGTTGAATATGCAACTGCAAGAGATGTTGGAAAATAAGTATATCTGACCAAGTGTGTCTCCTTGGGGAGCACTGGTTCTGTTTGTAAAGAAGGAAGATGGTACACTTAGGTTATGTATTGATTATAGATAGTTGAACAAGGTTACTATGAAGAATAAATATCCTTTTCCTATGATTGATGGCCTCTTTGATCAAATGAGAGGAGCAAAGGTATTTTCCAAGATTGACTTGAGGTCTGGTTACCATTAGGTGAGAATCAAGGACGAATACATTCATAAGATAGCCTTCAGGACAAGGTATGGACATTATGAGTTTGTAGCGGTACCATTTGGTCTCACAAATGCACCAGCTATATTTATGTGCCTTATGAACAGCGTATTCAACAAGTATTTGGACAAGTTTATTCTTTTTTTCCTTGATGACATTCTTGTTTATTCCAAGAATGAGGAAGTTCATGAAGAGAATTTGAGATTGACATTGCAAGTGCTCAGGGAACATCAGCTGTGTTCAAAGCAGAGCAAGTGTGACTTCTACAGAGATAGAATTCAATATTTGGGTCACATTATCTCATCAGAGGGTATATCAGTAGACCCTGAGAAGATCGAAGCCATTATGAATTGGCCTACTCCAAGAAATGTGACAGATATAAGATATTTTATGGGACTTGCAGGATACTACAGGAGATTCATTGAAGGATTTTCCAAGGTTGCACATGCCATCACTTCTTTTCAAAATAAGGGAGTAAAGTTTGAATGGTCTTCGAAGTGTGAAGAAAGCTTCCAGCGGTTGAAGAATCTTCTCACCGGTGCACCAATATTGAAGGTTGCATACCCAGAGAAAGATTTTGTGGTATGTACCGATGCATGCGGACAAGGGCTTGGAGGAGTCCTTATGCAGGACAACCATGTGATATGTTATGAGTCAGGAAAGCTGAAAGAGCATGAGAAGAACTAAGCCACTCATGATCTAGAGCTTGTCGGCATAGTACATGCTCTCAAGATGTGGAGACATTACTTGATGGGTAGAATATTTGAACTTAGAATAGATCACTTTGGGCTGAAGTATTTGTTTGATCAACCTACTCTAAATGCTAGGCAAGCGAGATGGATGGAATTTTTATGTGAGTTTGATTTCGAAATAAAGCACATAAAAGGAAAAGAAAACAAGGTATCTAATGCACTCAACAAGAAGGTACAAGAAATGCATGTGGAATCTCTTAGTATTTTCCAATCATATTTGAGGCAGTAGATTGTTAATCATGTTGCTGTAGATGAATTGTATGAATAGGTAAAAGACAAATTGCAGCAGCAAAGTCTTGAGAAGAAGTATGAGAGATATAAATTGGAAGAAGATGGGCTTCTCACTTATAAAGGCAGAATTTATATTCTGAATGTGGCATATTTGAGGAGAGTTGTTATGGATGAAATCCATCAAGCTCCGTATTCAGGTCACCCAGGGTACCAGAATGCTACAGCTAGAAAGCAGTACTTTTGGCCAGGAATGAAAAAGGACATGAATGAATACATTTCAAGGTGCATGAAATGTCAACAGGTAAAGGTTGAGCATCAACATCCAGCAGGTTTGTTGCAGCCTTTTCCAATCCTGGAATGGAAATGGGAAGTTATTTCCATGGATTTTATTACACGTTTGTCGATGACTTGGAGACAACATGATTCCATCATGGTTGTGGTAGACAAGTTGACAAAAGTAGCACATTTTATACCAGTGAAGTTTATGCACAAGACAGATGACATTGCAAAGATCTTCATGAATGAGATTTTCAAATCGCATGGGTTGCCTAAAGCAATAGTTTCTGACAGAGATGTCACATTCACTTCCAATTTTTGGAAGGGGTTGTTTGCAGATTTGGGTACAAAGCTAAACTTCAGCACTGCATACCATCCTCAAATAGATGGGAAGACATAAAGGGTTAATTAGGTGCTTGAAGATATGCTTCACATGTATGTGCTGGACAAACCAACCAAGTGGGAATCTTACTTACACTTGGTGTAGTTTACTTACAACAATGGACAACAGGCATCCTTGGGGATGAATCTATATGAAGCTTTGTATGGAAAAAGGTGTAGGACACCAGTGACTTGGGATAACCCAGTGAACAAAGTTGTGCTTGGACTAGAACTGCTCAAGGAAATGAAGCAAGAGGTTCTAAATATTAGGCATAATCTAAAAGTAGCACAAGATAGACAGAAAATATATGCAGATAAGCATACGATGAACAGAGAGTTCAGTGTTGGGGATCATGTTTACCTCAGAGTGAAAGCAAAGAAAAGTTCCTTGAAGCTTGGAAGTTGTGCCAAGATGTCACCTAGATACTGTGGGCCGTTTGAAGTGCTTGAAAGAATAGGGCCTATTGCATATAGACTTGCATTTCCTGCTAGTACTAGAGATCATAATGTTTTTCATGTTTCTTTTCTTACGAAATATGTACATTATCCTAACCATGTGATAAATTGGGATGTGATTCAGGTGGAACCCGAGGGAGAGTTCCAAATTGAGCCAATGTGCATCCTCGACAGGAAGGTCACAATGCTCAGGAACCGAGCCATAGGGAATGTAAAGGTGCAATGGGAGCACTACAGACCTAAAGAGGATACATGGGAGCTGGAGGATGCCATGCAATTGACACATCCATTTTTGTTCAATTCTGTGGAACACTGAGGCGATATCAGTGTAGCATTTTGTTGAAATTTTGTAAAGCACTGAGGACAGTGCTATTGAAGGGGGACGAGAATGTAACATTTTCATTTTTTACCCCATTTGCATTAATATACATGATACATGTGTTGTAAATAATCATGGTGAAGAGCTAATGTCAAAGGCCCCACCATCGATTTAGTTATGTCATGATTCGGATTGGAATGGTCACCGATGGTATATCGGGACATACGGCATATATTAAATTGTGGAATCATGTAACTATGCATTTTTAATTAAATAACCTAACTAGATATGTTCACTGCAACTAAATTGAGAAGCGGAATGATTCCTAAGGATAAGGAGGGGGTGATCCGTCGGACCTCAACTTGTGTGCATTAAAATTTTGTTGTAAAAGAATGCGATCAACAGGTTAATTAATGGAACAACATTAACAGAAATTAAATGCTCAGAATAGAACAGAAATGAGCAACAACACTGGTAAGCAGATATAAAGAAGAAAACATAGAAACAGAGAGTCATAAATAGAAGTTGATAACGGAGTTCACCCCCTCCACTGGACTACGTCTCCGGGCCCCTCTCCAATGGGTACCGATTCAATTAATCTCTTTGAAATGGTACAAAAATGGTTCTGGAAACAAATTCAGCAACTGTAAATAGAATTATATAAAAAGTCTTGAAGATCTCTCTTCTGGAAATTACAATTAGCATTCAAAGACAAAGAAAACTAAACTGTAACAGAGAATGTCGACTTCTATAGTAACAGCATCTGAACACTTCACAGCAAAGAATCTCTAAGCTTCTCATAATAGAGAAACGATGCTCTGCGCTCTAAAACAATCTGCGTCTCTCTACTCTTCTGCAAAATCAAATTCAGCAGATGTACAAACAGAATGCTGGACAGAAATTCCTCAAGACTCTTCTTTGAAAATTACAATCTGGTCTTCAAAAGCAAAGAAGCCCAGTTATAATAGAGAACGGTCGACTTCTAAATACAAACAACAATCTGGATAAATTACAGCTGAAATTTCCTCAGAAAGATGATGCACTCACTCTCCACCTCCGTCTGTCCCCCTGTGGGTGGTTTTACTCTACTGTGGCCAGCATCCTCTATTTAAGCATTTTGTGAGCAGATGAGTAACAGAACACAGCTGTTATCTTTTATTGATCGTTACAACAATATGCTAAACTGAATCATGTCATCCCGCCAGGTCATGGCCCAAGCGATATGTTACCACGACGTTCCAGATCCCCGAAACATTGTAACCAACTCCACCCATATGTGCCAACTCACAACACATTGCAATCACTTGCAACTAGGCTATGCCACGTATCGTAACCGTTTGATGTCACCATCAACTTCATAGCATAAAAATTTCATGGCATATAAGGACTTCGCCATACGCCTGATCCGCTGTCGCAGCCTGTAAATGTCGCGGTATATAAGGACTTCACCGACCCATTTGATATTCAAATTTACGGTGCACAAACTACGCGGCCCATGCCACAACTACGTGGCATGCGATAAGCTGTGCACCATGGGTTAACTGCGTGGCATGCAATAAGCTTCTCACCATGCGATAGCTACACGACGTGTGATAACTGTGTTGCGCATCCCCTGTGATAACTGTGCACCATACTATAACTGCGAGGGCTGCGATATAATGTTAGAATACGAGTTAAAACCATAGATTAATGAACCTTGTACCATATTGGATCAGTGTAATTTGAAGATGAATAATCCACCGGATTAGGGGGGATGCTAAGCCTTGAGCCCATGGGGGGGAAAAGCCATGTGTCGTCAGCCTATTTATTTTGCTCACGTTTCCTTGTCTCATCCAACCACCACTTTAATGTTCTGCTGAGTTGTTGAGGTAGTTATTGTTGGAAGTGGAGGGTGGCAAGACTGTCAATCTTTGCCACATGCTCACTCCACCAGCCGTCTCTCCACCTTCACGTGGGTAAGGGAACCATAACTATGCCACTCTCTTGGCCATTGGGTTCACTCTCATGCAGGGACGCGCAAGGGGCTGGTTCATCTTCCTCACACGAAGCTGAGTTAAGAAGGGGTGCAATTTCATGTTTGGGGGTTCACCTTTCTCTCTCTCTCACCATTTACCAATCTATGGTTGGGTTCTTTCCTCCTGATCACACATAGAGTCAACGTTTTTTCCTCCACCATTACCAGACTGTGATGGATTGTTGTGGTTTTCTGTTGTTGTTCATGGGCTATTGTTTTCCATATTTTTTTGGCTATGATATCCCTTGTGAATTAGTTGTTGTAGGTTGCATGTTTTCCTTCTTCCCAGGCTGAGAGTCTGTTTACTCTTCCACATTCAGGCTGAGTAACTTTGGCTGTCATTTCATTGTTGGGCCGAGGCCATGGTTTTCCCCACGCTGTTCGATTGCTGTGAGTTCACCTACATTTTATTGGTTGTGTTCTCTCTCACATTTTGGGAGCAATTGTAGGTTACCATTGAGTATTTTGGCCACGATACGGCCAAGAACGACTCAGGTGTGGTTTTCCCCTATTAAAGCTCAAACTGTTGGTTTGTTGCATGAATACAGTGGTTGGTCTTCGAACTGCATTGGAGTGGTGATGAAGGCCTGATGTGCTTGAAAAACCTGGTGTGTTTGGGAACAACACAAACAGAGCTAGTGGGATAGATTTCTTCTCCACAACCCCTAAATAGCACTGGAAGGGGAATCAGGGTCTGAGGGATTGCGTTGTAGAGAAAGGACTGATTTCCTTGTGTTGGGTGTTTGTGGGTGTCCTAGAAGTGAGACTATTTTTGGTGTAGGTGTCCGTAGCTCTTCAATCAGGTCACCATCTTAACATTTAGCCTTTCCAAGCTCCTGGATGGCCTGATAAACCAAACTTTGTTGGCTTGGTCGATCTGATGCTCGCCTGATAAACCCAACTGTGTTGGATTGGCTGAACTGTGTACCATTGTGGTGGTGTTATCCTTGTCTATGTGTAAGCTTGTTAGTTCCTTATTCCTTGGGAAATCATGCCCGACTCGGCGGTGGTAGCGTTGCTGAGATATTAAAGAGCACACGGGCCTACTGTTGGGTGGAACGTTGCAGTGACATAGATGGTTGTGGAACAAGTTCTCTATATGATAGGTATTCTTTCCTATCTTGTGTCTGCAATTATAATTACCATTGATGAATGAATGATGATATACATGCATGAGTATTGATTGATATGTTTTTCTTCTGTTGTGTTTATGAATGATTATGCCTCGTAATATGTTTGTTGTTTTAAGTATCATGCTTCAGCATTACATATATGTATGTTCATGTTCATGGGGATAGATCCCCAGATGATTTGATATATAGTAGCGTCCTCTTCGTCGGTCAGAGGGTCAGGGACGTTAGAACACCACCGCTGTGGTTTTCATGCTCTCAGCCTCTTTGACTTCATCATGAATGCTGAACCAATCCCTCTTGGTCATGACACTTAGTGTCTCTGGTCTATTTCAGACCTCTCGACCATGGAGCCTCCCCACATGTTTTGTCTCGGCTGCTAGGACCTTCACAATATCGCTAGCACCTTTTTCATTACTGCTCATTCTAAGCTCTTCAAAATAGTCACATGTCCACATGCACCCCTAGATGCTGTCATAGTCCTCGCTTCTAGCGATACCTATATTCAAACATTGAATAGATTCACATATTTAGTTTATTCTCAGTGGTTTTTATCTCTTAAACAAGAGCTTAAAACATCATAACCAAATCATATACACATGTATATTCATAAGCAAGAAATTGCAAAGTAATCCAATACTTATTTGTATTGTGCATTTCCTCGTTGGTCCACAGGATCCTGCTTTGCTTTGCATGCCTTGGGATTGCCTATGGACTTGGATGTTAGGCAAACATGGAGGCTGCTTCACAACATCCTTATATATATATATCATGCACAGTCAAGCCAACCTTCAGTTGGGTTTATCAGACCGTCAACAAATTGCATGTACTTATCTCAACAATACACTTATATCAACAACCAATCATCAGCCAAGACAACACAGTTGAGCTTATCAAGCCATTAACAATAACACATGCACTTATATCAACAATAAATTACCATTTCCAGGTTTCATTTCCAGTAGTGAGCTCTAATTTCACTACCACATATCACACAAGAGACCACTCCCTTATCTGAGGTGACAGCCCCTTGGGAATGTCTCCTTCTCTGTGCTCTTTAGTAGAAGGTAGGATGAGCTCAAGCCATTTTCCATTTAGTGTACAATACCAGACTACATCTGTTTAGCTTGACACACAAGCAATATGAGCATATTCGTTAGCGTTATTGCTCTAAAACTGTAATCATATTTCACATTATTCACCATCAAGTATTGAGACACCAGGAGTGCATCCACTCCCTAGGGTGTAATCAATATTACAAAAACCTTTTCATGATCTAACATCAGAAAAGTGTGCACCCTTTTCTGGTGTGTGCCATGTAGGCCCTATTCATACTCAAGCAATCGGTCATAATGGAAATAAAATCAAAACATGCTCTGCATAGGGAATTTTAACAATTTGACATGCATATTCTTAGCTAGGGTCACAGAACACTTATCCATTTGCCAATGCAATATTCCTTCGTTAAGGAGGAATGGGGGATCCCTTCTTTGAGTTGACAGTCCCTCAGTTTTCCATCCCAATTCCTCTTTATATTTCATATCCACACATGTCTTACCGACATAACCTATACCATCTCACTCATGTTGCTTACCAAACATGTAGTGTAGATGAGACATTCCCAAAATTTCCAATGGAGTTTCACCCGAAACCCATTTCCAATATAAGGGAAAACCTTTCCATGAAGTTTGTCTCTTGTAGGCCATCACACATGATATTCCTACAGTGTGTACCCCTGGCACATTCATCAAATAGCCAAACAGTCAATCATTATCTAATAATACAATCCAAATTTGATTGTTCCATAACCAAGCAATGACATTAGTAATTAAATTCAATGATAATTTGCAACTTTGTTTACTATAGAAATTGATTTGCTTAGCAATGAGGTGATCCTCAATTGTGGGTCTCTTGTAAGAAGCACCACTATGCCCATTATAATTTTATGCTTACTAGCATAACATGAATACCCACTTACAATGCGTCCACCTGAAACAATCTTATGCAAGCCAATAGTGATTAGTAGTTGTCAGCAATTTCCTAAACCCAAAACTTCACAATTCAAATTTAACAACCCAACATGCATACAAACTATTTCCATAGCCATGAGACTCTTCTCATAAGGTTTGGCTCTTGCACATGGTATATTTCGACCTTTGTCATGGTCTTACCCCAATTTCCATGCCCCAAATAATCTACCTGAAACCTGAACCTCAGTAAGCCAAACACTTAGTAAGTCTTGATGCATATAACTTTTTCATTGCTGCAACAATCACTGCAGCATTTTCAGAATTTATAAAATTCAAACACTTCCAGCTATTAATCACATCAATATTACCAAAACTCATTTACTTCACGCAATCATTATCATACTAAATTAACAAGGTCACATCATTTATGCCAAAATGAAATGTTTAGATACTCCTTACTTTACAAGCGTATCATTGTACCATCTTGCCCTTCCATAGAGCATTTCCAACAGCCCATCGATCATGACTGCCCTCTTCATGCACTTACTATCCTGCATTCATAACAGCTCTTGAAATGGTTTCATAATTGTCATCAATTCATCATTTCAGCCATTAGTTATTCATAATAACTCATGCACTATCTCTATGCATTCATGCATTGCATCACAACATTTGCACCCATACTTATGTATGCATATCTACAACATTTACTCATACTTTTCATATGCATCCATTCAATGAATAACTACAAGATTTATAAAATATTTTAATGCGTATCCACGCAGTGCTACCTTGCATTGATTCAGGAATACTATGCATTCAAACATACCATTCATGGCCTAACCATGACCACTTCATATAGGATGGATGACTATAATCAAGATCATTGCTGCTTACTTTCCTTGGGCTACTATGCTCATAACAACTTAATACAGGCATGACACATTTCTATATGAATGCAGTATAAAATTCAAATACCCACATGGTATGAGACCTCTTGGTTTTACCACTCCATGCAATTGTCATAATTAAGCTCTTACCTTCATGGGTACTACTTACACCCTTGACATTACTAGCTTGGTTGGTCCTTTGCAGGAGATTGCAGAATTTGCTCACCAACTTTTTATTCTGGACTTGCTTCCTTATCCCTTTCTCCATAGGGTTGCTAGTCACATTCATCAGCATCAGCAACATATTCAGCCATGTCCATGTTGTCGTTATTTTTTCCACTAATGCCAACACCAATGCAATAATTATCATTAGTGGCTCATTATAAATGTATAATCCTCACTATTCTTTCCAACATGTAATATCCTATGCATGCAAGGCATATCCTCATACATTTTATGTAAAAAACTTATAAAATGTAATTATAATCAGAAAGATAGGGTTTAAGGAAATTTCCTTTTTCAAGTCCCTCATCTTTTCATGGGACTCCTCTTCCACACAACAGATGGTTTCACTTCAGGGTCTTGCTACCTCTAGGCATGCAATTCCTAGATTTGTCCATATTGATAGCAGCACATTTCTCTTTCAAGCAACCACTAGCACTTTGCTGCTCCACCTTCAAATGATGGTGGCTCTCCCTTGTTCCATGCTAGATAAGCTTTCCAACACCTATCCACATGCTTCATTCTGACCTCGAGTGTAAAAACCAAGACACTTCTAGAATGATGGCAGAACACACCACTATATTTTGGTCTAGAATGCTAGCTTCAGCCATCTATAATTTTCTTCCTTCTCAGCCCTAAAACTGTTGAAAAATCCCATGAAAAATTCACTAAAATACTAGCTGAAATTCGCTAAAAATTCCACTGGAAAAACCCAATTTTCCCTTTTTCCAATTAGACCTCTTTCCAACTAAATTTTCGGCGTTTTGGATCCTTAGTGGACTAGTCTTCCGACCCTTCGGCAGCCCAAACAACTATATTTCTTGAATACTCATTGACGGCCCTATCAACTATAAGTTTCCATTGTATCAACGGTTTCCTCAACTATATTTTTCCAACGTAAGCCTTCTGGACCACTTATCGATGGCCAAGGTCTGCTGTGTTGGTGGTTGGAACCATTAAACTTCTTCGCGGCTCATTGACGGCCTTCTTGTCTATTTTCCTCCGCTGTATCAGGTCCGTAGTGGTCTAACACTCATAAATTTATCAGTGAATGGGACCATTCAGTCTTACCACATCTACGGGGAAACCAACTTGACGCGTGGCATCGGTGATCGGAGAAACTAACCACTCTCTCATCAGACGGTTAGTCCCATAGTATTCCACAACGGAATTCAACAGATCCACTAACTCTTCTGACTTCCATCGGCGCTCAATACCACTAGATCCTCCTGACACATTGGCTAACCCATCAACTAATTTTTTCCTTCGTGTCGGCAGTCTGAACCGCTAATCCTTTCTGAAATTATTCATCAGTGGCCTGATCCTTTAATATTCTCCACCATATCAATGATCCCATCTTCTATTTTCCTCTGATGTCAGTGGCTCAAACAACAAACTTTTTCTGCTGCATCGGCACCTCCATCACCTATTTTTCGTCGATGTTTCGACGGTTTCATCTTCTATCTCCCGCCTAAGTGATGACCTTTATCAGATGTCCTTTCAACTAAGTGATCCAACGTTTTGGTGGTATTCAACTAAAGGAGGCCATTTCCTCAGCGCCTCCATATTCTTTCTTCCACCGATCGCCGACAACTTCTGAACTTCGCCAAGTCCTGAAATTTTCCTCCGGGCTCTACATCGGCTGTGCAATCAGCTAAAGTTTTCTGATGCCCATCGACGGACCAGATCACCAACTTCTCCCATGGTGTCGGTGAATACTTCAACTATAATTTTTCGATCGGCGATCGGAACAACTATCCGTCAGAGGGATAGTCTACTAAACAGCCGCAACGATGGATGCTCAATTAACTATCTTTCGTCGATCGGTGCTCTCATCCCTTATCATTCGCCTATCACCGATGGGTTCGACACTTAGATAAGTCTTTGAAATTTATTCCCTTTACCTTTTGCCTACCGCATCGATCAGTCCATCAACTAGATTTCGTCGATATATCAGCGATTCCCTTCACTAAATCTCTCCAATGGCGGTGATCTAACAGTAAGTTTTTCCTCCACTGCCGTAGTCGGCGGTTTAGCTAGCTTGCATCTTGTCTCTTCCGTCGAAGTTTCAACGTTTTCCTTATCTAATTTCCATCAATGTGTCATTAGCACTCATGTCCTCTATCCTCCACCAACATATCAGTGCCTCAACAACTAACTTTCAGTGATCCTTCAGCTTTTCCCCGCCACCGTATCGGCGGCTCCATCATCTAAATGTCGTCAATCCCTTCGACTAACTTTTGTCGATTGCCAACATTCAACATCAGATGTTCTTTCAAATAAATGGAGCCGACGTTTCGGCGGTCTTCATCTGATCTTCGCTGAAACTGCTGCTCCCACATCCTCTATCCTTTTTCGATGGCTATCGAAGACTTAGAAAAATTTTCACAAATTTCTTCCTCCGCTGTCGTAAGATCGGCTAGTTGATCCATAAAATTTGTTGTCACTGGGGTCTATATCAGATGACCGTCAAACTAATCTATCCACCTCATCGGAAGGACTTCCCACTAAGAATTTCTATGAGCTGACACCTTGACTCTTAGAAATTTTTCAAAAATCCTTTTTCTCCTACCCTAGTCAGATGACCTTTCGACTATTCCTTCCGAGGTATCGGAGGGCTTCTCACTTAGTCCTGATATGATCCAAAGGTTCCGACACGTAGAATATTTTCCAAAGAAATTTTCTAGAAATTTTAGGTCATTCATATCTCTTCGAGGAAGAGGGAAACATGCACATGCTAGTTAATCTTTCATGGCTCTCTGAGGCTCATGCTACAACCTATAGGCTCTGTCACTGCATCTTCATGACCCATTCAGGATCATGCTGCAACGTTAGCTCTGATACCATTTTGTAACGTCCCTAACCCTCTGACCGACGAGAAGGATGCTACCAAACCATCAAAAACCTCTGGGCAGATAGCCACATGAACATGAACAGGCATATAATGCTGAAATATAAAGCTTAAAACATAAAACATACTAAGATGCCTAATCCTTCATATACATAGAAGAAGAAAACATACATTCATTCAAGCATACCACCTGTTCATCATATTTATTAATTAGTAAATATAAATACAGAGACAAAATAGTCAAGAATACTCATCTTAAAAAGAATTCATCCCGTAACCAGCTACGTAACTACAACGTTCCACCCAAACATAGGCCAGCGTGCTCATCAATCTCTCAGCAACACTTCCACACCCGAGTTGGGCATGATTCCTCGAGGAATAAGGGTCAAAGTAGGCTTACACATAGCCAAGGTACACCAATCAGCCAAGCCCACATAGTAGAGTTTATCAGGCTGTCAAGGAGCTAAGAAAGGCTAAATGCCAAGCTGGTGGCCTCAATCGAGAGCTAATGATGCCTACACTAGATTTAACTAGACTTCTAAGACATCCACACAACCATCAATAGGAATTAGTCCTTTGTCTGCTTAACAGTCCCTCAGGCCCTAACTTCCCTTTTCAATACTCTTCAAGGGTTATGGAGAAGAAATCCAGCATTCTAAATTTGTCTGAGTGGCTCCAAACACGAGTTTTATCAAGCATACCCAGCCTCTAATCCTACTCTAAACAGTCCGAAGACCAACCACTGCATATCACAGTAAAACAAATAGCTCACAGCTCTGTGAGGAAAATAAAGATAACAGGGTGACAACCCAAATGAAAGGGTGAACATAGCTCAAGTTAAGAAGATGAATCAAAGTTGTTCTTGGCCCTAGTGTGTCCAAAACAACTCAGCAGCAACCCCACAAGATAATTGCACACGCAACAACCAAAACCAGGGAAAGATCTACAACGCAATCCCATACTGAAACAACATAAACCTTACACAATCCACAGATGGTGAAGAAGACGGATTCCCAGCATTGACAGGGAAAACATATGAATAGCAGAGTCATTCCACTCAGGCTTCTCTTCTAGCTTGCCACATGAGATCACAATCCCCCAACCCCTGCATGAGGTAAAACCATCCGATTTTCGGCCTATGCGTGAGGATTAAACAAAACGATGGGGAAATTCCCCCAAGCGGTGCGTGAGGAAGTCCAAAGAGGGAAACATTTGTGTGAGGGTGAACAGTACTCAACTGCCAAAATGGAGTCATGGGTGGAATGGAATTGTGGTATGTTCCCCTGCCCCCAGGGTGATTGAAGAGGAAGATTTTGCTGGTGGACTGGGAACGTGGGAAAGGACTGATAGTCCTGCCACACCCACCACTACTCAGCAATAACTGCTCCCAGATAGTATAATTTTAAATGGGTGGCTGACACATGGAAACTCCAAATGACCCCCATGATTTGGACAACCCCCCCTTAACCTTAGGAGTCATGCCCTTTTCATTCAACGTTGCACCGTCGTAGCTGGATGTAGGTTTATTTTAATTGACATGCATATTTACATGATACCAAAACTATAATGTGTCGGATATCATGATATACCATCAGCAATGATCCCTATTTCCGAAACATACATGACCAAATCAATGGTGGGGCTTTTGCCTTTAGCTCCACACCACGATTAATTACAATATATACATCATGTACCTTTTTAATGTAACCAGAGTCAAAACCGGGACATTACATCATGTCATAATAATCATCATCAACATCATAATTAGAAAAATTGGAGGAATAATCATCACTTACATCATCATGGACTGAAGGATGTGAGCATTCCCCCTTGACCATTTCGATCTCATGCATGGGCTCTTCTTCAAATTGTACACTCCTTTCAATTAACATTTTCTAAGATGAGGGAAAAAATAAATTGTATCTCTTTTCATATTAAACATATCAAACCATCATTCATTCCTTTATTTTATGTTTCGAGGACTCTCTCTTCTTGGGAGGAATTCTATCCCAAGCCTTTGAGCAAAAAACCCTGAAATGAGAAACATTAGGCTTGTGACAACTCCAATCCTCAAATTGAGTTTTTCCTTGCAATTATTTGTGTGGAGATATATTCTGCATATATGCAGCAAAATTAATGGATTCATCCTATATCTTATGTGACAATTTCTTTTCCTCCATCATGCATGTTTCCATCTCTTTCGGAGCTCTATTCTTGCATTATGCAACACCATTTTGATGTGGTGTGTAGGGCACAAAATGTTGCATCTGAATGCCACTTTCATGACATATCTATTGTAATTTATTTTTTACATACTCCTTTTCATTTTCAATCCTAATACCCTTAATTTTATTCCCACACATGTTCTCAACTAAAGCCTTGAACACTTTAAAAGTCTCAAAAAAGTTCATATTTTTGTTTGAGAACATACACCTAACAATACCTTGAGAAATCATCTATTAAAGTAGAAAAATACCTCAAGTGACTAGATGAGGGTATGGGAAGAGGCCATATCATATCTGAATGTATTATATCAAGCACATGGACAACCCTCCTATCCTTCCCTTTATCATATGTGCGCTCAACATGTTTCCCCACTATGCACCCTTTGCAAGTTCCTTTGGAAAACGTGATGGTAGGAAGCCCTTCAACCGTGATTTCCTTAATTAGTGCTTGGAGGAATCTGTAGTTGATGTGTCCATACATCTCATGCCACAACGTTCTGTTCTCCTTGGCATGTAACAAGAGTGAATTTCCTTTGGAGTAGGGGAGGAAGTCAGAGAACTTATACATTCTCGAATCATGGTCAGCAAAACCCACTGCAACAAGTTGTCCTGTAGTATTTATGAGATCTTGACATCATATTGATTAAATATTACTCTATTGGTTGTACCTATGTGTGTAATTTGATATTTAGAGAGTATTTTTTCTATAATATCTAGAACAAACAACACATTGTTGAAGTACACATCTTCTAGATCGATCAATCCAATCCCTTTGGATTGGATCTCTTAGTAATCACCCATGAGGATGGATGGACCACTGTAAGGATGTATGGGAAATAAGGAATATTGCATGGGATCCATATGTCTTTATGCACCTGAATCTATGATTAAGGAATAAGATCCCGAAGACCCAAGAACCAAAGAATGGTATGTATCCTTTTTATCTAATATTGACCCCCCTTTTTCTTCCTTGAGCCTTGTGGCAGTGGGATGTTGTTATTATCAAGGATTTGTGATATCATGTAAATGGTTGTCTTAATTCATTTACTCTTTGGATTCCACCCCTTGTGACAATAAATAAATTTTGTCATCTCTTCTTCTTCTTTTCTTTGTTCTTGCTAGGATTCGAACCCCCATTTGAATGTTTGGTCTTGTTCTACTTCTTATTTTCTTCCTGCTTCAATTATTTAGAATTTGCATGCCTTTTGATTGACTCAAAACACCTACATAAAGGGCTTGATCCTTGGTGGATTTTATGGTACTGATTTGCACCAATTTGTCTTGTTCTTTAGTCAAGGACTCCATGAAGTCTTCAAGTGAAGGAATTCTCCAATTTCGAGTTGTCAGCTTTCCTGAGTGGAATGTAGAGAAAAACAATGAGTACTTAGCGTGTAGCTTCAAAAGACTGGACAAGTTTAGATACTCCTACTTATTTTCAATTCAATATTGTTTCAGTTGAAGAACCAACAATTTGAACTTTGTGAAGAAATCCTATATCGTCTTAAAGTGATTTGGGCTCAGTGCGATCAACTCATTTTTGAGTTGCTTTCCTCTCATATCATCAGTATTCCCAACAAGTGATGTGATCTTGAGCCAAAATTGATTGGGTGTGGTAATATTGCCTACATGGAAGAGAAGATACCTTGAGATACTGAGACAAAGCATCATGAATGCCTCATCCAATATGTTCAAGTACTTCAATTTTTCGACAACAGTGTTGGGTTTGGTCTTAGTCCCCATGGTGACTCAAGAATTTCAAACTCAGATGGATCACCATTTTTTCCTTGCATTCAAAATAGTTGAGTGGGGTAAGAAATACATTACTTTTCTCCATTTCTTATTGCGCACTGAGTGACAGAAATAGTGGAAGTACTTGCAATGCAAACACTCCAATTTTCTTGGAATAAACCATAGATAGAAACTCAAACGCTCTGGATTTGACTTGAAGCTCAAAATATCTCTGATACCATCTCCAAATTTGATTAATAGAAATACCTAGGAGCTAAATGAATCATCACAACTCAATATATTTACAAATTATGCAGAAAAATGATGAAGAGTGAAAAATTAACACACAGGAACGATGCCAATAATTCAGTTTATTATCATTTTCCAGTATGTAAATCTTCCTAGAACATCATTATTATACAATAGGATAAAATCATTATCCTTTGGAGGAAAATTGGATGCATAGATGTGGAAGGCATATATTGGACCTCAAAACCTCCCTAGGTGGACCAATGAGGTCCTAAAATAACTCAAATGATCACAAATGCTTCTGTGCATGTGGTTGGATCATGCTACGACATAAATGAAAGTAGGGTAGGCGTAGTGGACTGCATGGGTGAGTGGGAGAGGCTCTAGGAAGTAAATAATTGGTCTAAAATAGCCAAAAATACCCAAATACCATGCATGGGTGCCTTTGGTCAATCAATTTCCTTGTTTTATGCAGTGGAAGTGCACCAAGGACCAAAATAGTCATAAATGAGGGTGCATATGTAACCAAAATGATCAAATTTGGGCACCTGGGTGCATTAATGAGTCCAACACATCGAACGGACCTTGGTTGACCAACACAACCTAGTTTTGGACCATATAGCATAAGTAGAAAAGAAATGAAAATGTATCCTATGTGTATGTAACCATGGTACTAGGTGGTATAATTCTCTAACAAGTGTTTACTGCAAGTTGTTCCATCCGAATATGGTTCTAGTTCCTAGTGTATTGTCTTGGATCCCGGTTTGTACACATTATACACACTTAGACTAGTAGTTATGCCATAAAATATTATTTTTTCACATACCCACTCCTTTCCCTATCCCATGGAGTCAATGCGCCCCTTTATGCTACATTTATGGGGTAGTTAATGCATTTCCCTATTTTAAGGAGTCTGGGTGGTCCATCTTGAGGATTTGGTAAATTTGCTCATTAATGGTCCAAACCCAAGATACTAAACCACCTCTAGCACCCTCATGATGGTTCCTTTAAAACTTGTTGACTATATTAACCACTTCATGGTCCATCATGGTTCATTTCACCTCATTATGGTCACTACTTGGAGTTTCACTTGGCACACTGTCATAGATTGCAAGAATTAGTCAAGATAAGAATACATTAATGTGAGATACTCAAGTATCCACTAATCCTCTCAATTTTTGTCTCTTGATAGAATATATATACTATTATCATTTTAATGAATAATATAAGAGTGAAAAACTTCCCACTGGAGTGATTTTCCTCTAGTATTCTATCCAATATTTTTTCTTTATTGTTGTTATCTCTTTGTGCAAATAATTCTAAGTGATATTTTTTTTTCTATCTAGATCTAAGATTCGGTATGCACATGACTCAAAACTTTTGTTGTGCTATTTTGCATTCCAAAATATTACATGGTATCAAATACTATGGTGTTCTAGTCTTGCTTCCAAAATATATTTCCAAGTTTTGTTTGTAGGTTACTACAATAGCTTCATGGATTTGATTTCTCGTGACGTTGTTCAAAATAAAAAAGCAAAAGTAGATAGAGATTCAACAAATGATCCAACTCAAGTTTATTTCTCTGTGGCTTCCTCTCCTTTCCAAGAAGTTATTTTTCATGAACATAGCATCCGACTTTGTGTTATCAATACTGTTGAAGGGTTATATCTCCGTTCTTTATCTTACGCCTCTATATCTTCTATTATGAATGATGAAGATGAGTTTCTAGTTGGTGATCATAGTGAGCCTTCTCTAGAAAATGGGTTTTCTTCACATGAGATTATTGGTTCAAAATATGGTCGAGAATAAGTTTGGAATTCAAGTGAATATCTCTCACTTCTTCAAACTCTTTTGTTTCTTATTTATTCATACACCATGAGTAGTAGAATTGCTTCAGGTTCATTCGAAGATGGAGAATAATTAGCCATCAGAATGGTTAATTTGTGACTCTTGTTCCACCTTCTTTGAGATGATTTCATCCCCATTTCGAAGCAGATGATTCAAGATCCTTATGATTCGTTTGGGGTCACCTATTCTGAAGCAATTCAAGTCTCTTTTGGAAATGGCACCCTGGTTGGTTCTAAGATCAATTATGAATAACATCATTTACTCTCCTATCATTGCATTTGAGTTGTTCTACATGGTCCAAGGATTCATCATCCATCTATACATATTGCTCAGTTGGTTGAGACTATTCCTCTTATTCCCAAGAAGAATATTCATTTAGACATGTGCATTTAGTTTGGAGTGTATATAATTTTTTTGTTTCTCTTTCATGTCCATTTTTTATGGAGGATTTTCCCCATGTGTTTTTTCCTCTTTCCTCATTTCATATGGATAAATAATGTAAAGGGTGACCATAATCCTTGTTTCTTGGGCCCTCAATAATTTCTCACAAACATTTTGGATTAAAATGGGGTGTTGGAACATATTTCCCATATAGACCTTGGTTGATAAAATTTGCATAAGTTTCCAAGTGTTTAGAAATTTGTTCCATGCGAAAATGGTTCTACTTCCTAGTCTAGTGTCTTTGATCCTATTTTGTCCACATTGAGCAACTTAGACTAGTGGTTATACCATAAAATTTTGTTTTTCCACTTACCCACTCATTTCCTTATTCTATGGAGTTAGTGAACCCGTCTATGCTACATTTATGGGGTAGTTATTTCATTTCCTTGTTTTAAGGAGACTAGGTGAGCCCTCTTTCGAATTTAGTCAATTTTCTCATTAATGGTCCAAAACCAAGCCACTAAACCACCTCTAGGACCCTCATGAAAGTTCGTTTAACACTTGTCGACTAGCCTCAAAAGTTCACGGTCCATATTGGTTCATTTCACCTCATTATAGCCACTACTTGGAGTTACACTTGGCACAATGTCATAGATTGGGTGAATTCGTCAAGATAAGACAACATTAATTTGAGCTACTCAAGTCTCCACTAATCCTATCGATGTTGTCCCTTGATAGAATCTATATATTGTACTCATGTTAGTGAATAATATCAGAATAGAAAACTTCCCACTGGAGTGATTTTCCTCTTGTGTTCTATCCAATATTTCTTCTCTATTTTTGCTATATCTTTGTGCAAATAATTCTAAGTGAGATTGTTTTTTCTATATAGATCTAGGATTGGACATGCACATGACTCAAAAATGTTAGGATATTTAGACACTTAGGAGTTAGTTAAGATCAATTTGTGCAATATATCCGTTAGGTAAAAGTGTGTTTCTTTAGTATGCATTTGTAAATATTCTAATCCGAGGGTCACGATATGTTCTAGACATAGAGTGATCCGACGGTTCAACTTCTCTTAGATCATACCTACCATTGATCCGTGGCTTAACACCCGATTGGTCTATGATCTCTATTTAAAGAGCATAGAGGGTCCTTGGCTAGTTGATCGATTATTAGAAGCTCATGTAACTTTCTTTCTTTTGCATAATAAATTGCTCTGAGTAGCTATTTGGCCGGGGCCGTGGACTGTTTCCCTCTCGAGGGTTTCAACCACGTGACAAACATTGGTGTATTGATCTGTGATATGTTTGTGTGAAGCGGCTATTCTTGGTGTTTAGTCCTTTGGGAGTACTCTGTGTACCCTAACATGGTATCAGAGCTTTTATGAAGAGTCGCTTTCGGTTTTGATCAAGATCTGGAACCGGTGTTACCGAAACTTTTTTAAGGGTTTCTGGTTCTAGATTTTCTGTACATTTGTGGCCTGTGGGAGATGTTCCATTGCGTTCGGAGTGTCATTTCTATTTGAAAACAGTTTTCGTTTCACCGAAAACCGTTTCCGTTTGCTCCAGAAACACCCATTTCGGCAAATATGAAGGTATGATGTTACAGTGACGGATTTGTTTTTTTTAAATCTCTCATATTTTATCAGTTTTATTTTTAGATCATTTTATTTTAGTCTCAGACTACTGTCTTCCCTGGCTGCGTATGCTCTTTTCCGTGCACCTTGCGCGATCGCGGCGAATCAGAAACAGTGAGGGAAAGTTTTTTTGTATTCTCGGCTACGTATGCTATTTGCCGTGCACCTTGTGCGATCACGGCAAATCAGAAACAGCGAGAAAAATTGAAAACGTAGAATTTCCAGGTAAGCTAACCAAGATCTAACCCCATTGTGTGGAAAAAGTTTTTTTGTTTTTGTTTTTCGTTTTTTTGTGATTTGCAGGAAAAGAAAGCAAGCACGGAAAACGAGAGAGAAGAGTAAAAAAAAAAAAGCCCCCTTCCTCTTTCCATAGTTTTATGTACCTTTTAAACTTAGCTCACTTGGTCAAGTTACTTTTTAGTGCATGCAATTTCTATTTTCAAGTTACTTTATTGTAAAAGTGCATCTCACATTAATAAAATAAAATAAAAGTGAGCCACTTAAGTCTTTTAAATTATTGTCGCACTATTTAAAAGTACATTATTGTAAAAGTGAACCTCACTTATTTTACAAAAGTGATTCATTTCAAAGCAAATTTATTGTAAAGTGATTGTCAAAGGTAGATCTTTGGAAGAGGGGGGTTCTTTTTTTTGTTGGTCAAGTTAATATCTGCCACGTCACTATTGGGGACATCTTCAACATTTCCTTTGATCAAGCATAACTTCATCATCCGGAATCAGTTTTAAGTGCCGTTTTTTTTTAAACCGCATATTTTTTCGAGCTCTTTGCATCCAGATAGTTAGTTTCTATTATTTCAGCCAGCATTTTACAGTATGGCCACCCCTTGTGATATTATACTTACAAGTTATAACTATTTCTCATGGAAATCTCATATGGAGGATGTTCTGCGAAGTAGGGGACTTTTCAGGATAACCTCAGGGAAAGAAACAGAACCCACTGATGATGATAAGAAAATTAAATGGGGAAATAGATGTGATGAAGCTCGTGGATTGATTGGGATGTCAATCTCTACTGATTTGTGATTCCACATATCTGGAATTGATGAACCTGATGTTGCTTGGGACAAGTTGGAATCTGTGTTTGGTAAACACAATGAAATTCGGGGTCATCAACTTGAGAATGAGTTGCTTTCCTTGAATCCCAATGATTTTTCTTGCATTCAAGACTATTTATCTAAGTATAAAAATCTTAGACTATTATGTGCAGAATGCAAGATTAAGAAAGAAGACAAACAATGTATTTATCATATTCTTTCCAAACTTGGACCTGCATATTCTGTTTTTGTATCTACATTCTACTCCATGAAAGAATCATTGACTGCAGCCAGCTATGTAGAGCTTAGTCTTGAATCCTTTTGTGATTCCTTAATTAGAGAGAAAGATAAGCTCATTCATCTTGGAATAATTAACAATGTAGATACATCTGGGAAAGCCTTATTATCCCAACAGAAAGAAAAGTCCAAGCCTCCCAAGAAATAGAATTTTTGCAATAATAAGCAAAACAACAAGGGTCCCAAACCCTCTCAGTCAACTCCTTCTTCAAAAAATGACAAAGGTTCCAAGCAAAAAGGAAAGAAGACTGAGCGTCATTGCAATTTTTGTGGGAAAGATAATCATGATGAATCTAAATGTTTTAAGAAGATGGCATCCTTAGAAGCAGCAATGAAGAAGCACCACAGCAGCCTAGATTCGTCTTCAGAATCTACCTCTCATGCACATGCACTTTGTGCTTCTGGTTACTCTTATACTGCATCTTCTTCTTCTACTTCAAATGAATGGTTCATTGATTCTGGAGCATCTTATCATATGGCTAAGGATAAATCCATCTTTTCTACTATGCATGAATGTAACACCAAACAAAT